>MQUG01000493.1:0-15277 GCA_007213375.1 Steinernema feltiae | reverse complement strand
CCGAGGCAAGCGAAACGGCGATCATAAAGGCAGGAGAGACACGATTATGCGGTGTCGAATAATGAGAAAAGAGAAACGCGAACGCAAACCACCAAAATGCACGGGGAAACCGGCGATAACCATGGACGATGCTATAAATAGAGGGACAACGATGGGCGCGTTCAGTAGAAAGACAAGAGGAAGATTTCAAGAGAAAAACGGAGACTTTGTTCATGATTTCTGAAAGCTTCGTTGCTCCTAGTGCACTCGTACAACCTAATCTCATCGTCGAGATGCTGTCGACGATCTGCAAATTCCTCGCAGGTGCACTTTCTGACTTTTTTCCGCTTCCGGCAGAGTTGATGGTCCGGCGACAAGCAAAAAAGAGCGTTGAGAAAGAGGAGAATGCGGACAAGAGACGGTATAGCCGTACAGTCGAGATGCCGTCAGCGCTTTGCGAACCGTCGACCATGCACTTTCCAATTTTTTTTCCGCTCCCGATAGAGAAAGCGGCGACAAAGAGGCGCCTGATGAAGTTGATGGTCCGGCGACGGGCAAAAAAGAGCGTTGGGAAAGAGGAGAGAGACGAGAGAGAAACAGTCTCGAAGTTTCGGTCGTCGATTCCATTTCTCGCAGCGTCGGACAGACCCCGCCGTGCGCTCGCCTAACGCTGAGGATACGGTAGGATATCGAGAGAGCGGATTTGCGAACGCGCGCCCATATGAACATTGGAAACGCATCACAAGTCTATCGTTGGTAATGTTATGCCGTACGCGGCTCACTCCTAAATAGGGGACAGCGAGATCCCTACGTTCTAAGACTTTATGTACGTTCAAGGGCTTCCATCCTTGCTCAGCCTTTAGCGTCTCTGTAACCGTCAACCATACTGCCTACGTCGAGATGCTGTCAGCGCTTTGCGAACCGTCGTCCATGTACTTTCCGACTTTTTTTTCCGCTTGCGGCGGCAGAGACAAAGACGGTGAAACCGTCTGGAAGTTTCGATCGTCGATTTTATTGCCCGCACCGACAGACACCGTCGTTCACACGGCAAACGTTGAGGACACGGTAGAGAGCTGCGAGACCGAATTTGCGAGTCCGCGCACACATTGCTGATTGTCAAAACGAATAGAGCTCAAAAGTGTGACTATAGCGGATCAGGACAGCGCCTTACAACCTGTCAAAGCGTCATTGGCTTAGCCTACCACTTCACTCAGAGAAGCTCGTAAAACGCATAAAACGTCGACACTCGGACAGCCAAAAGCTCACCGTAACGGGCTAAAACTGGCTGCCTAGTTAAAGGATCACGACTCTCGCTCAAGACAGCATAATTCACTCCTTAAGAGCAGCGATTTCCATGTGCAAAGCGCTGGGTTCTGAATCTGGGCTTGGCGTTGCGCGATGAAGCTGGTGCAATTGCATTTTGATTGTTCACGGCTTCAATTATTGCCGCTCTGTGAACGTCAACGTCAATAACGCTCCAACTCTCCAGTATCCCCTTCCTACGTTTTAAGACTTCATGTACGTTCAAGAAGAGTTTCAATCCTTGCGCAGCCTCTAGCGTCTCTGTAACCGCCAACGATCGGTCGTTGATTGTATTCCCCGCAGCGTCAGACGCCATCGGGCGCTCGCCAAACGCTGGGGATACGGTAGGGTGTTGAGAGAGCGATTTTGTGAACGCGCACGCACATAAACATGGAATCGCAAAGCAAGTTGAAGCATCAGGTCTATTTTGGCGTCGTTAGCACGCATTGCCGTGGCCGACAAAAACACAGTGAAAAGGACACTCATTCTACTTAGTAATTGGCTTTCTGATGCATGCTCTGTAATCCGGAATAGGACAACTGGCCGCCAGAATTTTCCGTAATCAACTTAAGTCGCAATGCAATGAATCCAAAACGGCTGTCCGCACGCTGCCCACCGCAAGTCGACCGTTAGTTCCCTACGTTTTAAGACTTCATGTACGTTCAAGGGCTTCTATCCTTGCTCAGCTTCTAGCGTCTCTGTAACCGCCAACCATACAGCCTACGTCGAGATGCTATCAGCACCTTGCGACCATCGTCCATGTACTTTCCGACTTTTTCCGCTTGCGGCGGCAAAGAGGCGCCTCTCGGAGTTGATGGTCAGGCGAGAGGCGAAAAAGAGCATTGGGAGAGCGGAGAGTGCTGACGCGAGAGGCGACTGTATGTGTCGGCCGTCGATTCTATTTCTCCCAGCGCCGGACAGGCGCCGTCCTGCGCTCGCTCGCCAAACTTTGAGGATACGGTAGGGTGTCGAATGAGTGAACTTGCAAGTGCGCGCGCGCAAAAGGATTTGTACTTGTGCGTGTCTAAGAGTGCAAGTACGAGAGTCCTATTGTAGATGTCCTAGGACGTTGGTTTCGCTGCTCATTGCTCCCAACGATGGGACAGTGCGAGCCAAGTTGTAAGAATACGGTGGAATGCTACAAAGCAAGAAATTGCTGGCGCAAAAATAGAATCAAGGTTAGAATCAAGGAATCAAGGTACCCACAACGACAAAGCTTGATATTAAATGACTGCTAAGAGTTTCGCAATTGCGCTAACGCACAACTTGGCAGATCAGTTCTAGACTTGAGCACTGGATAAAGGACAAAACGTTAAGTCAACTTTTTGAGCGCTGCTACGTCAAAGCCCAGACGAAAGCCAAAGTTGATTTTCTGAAAGCTGTGCTCACCTATCGCAGGTGCACGTTTGATTTTTTTGTTCCGATGGACAACCGGGCGATAGAGAGCCGGCTGTCGCAGTCAAATGGAGGCTTTTGTCCGGAAAAAAGAGCGTTACGCAAAAGGAGAATGAGACAGAAAAGATAATGATTCCATTGTCTATTAGAGCGCGCAGCATGGAAAGCACAAGAGCCAGCAAGCGCGCAAACTTCAAGGGTACGATAGGCGGCCGAAACGAAAAGGAAGAGTGCGCGCGCTCAGAAATTTCATAGAAGACTAAGCGTTGGTGATCTACTAAGGCTTTTTAAATATTCCGGTACACAATTTGGCTTTCAAAAGGTCTGCGCGGCTCAGTGGCCTCATTGCGACATCATGAGAGCATCATAGCGGGGCGTTTACGGCGTTTTTATTATTGAATATTTTTGTTGGTTGCGTGAGAAAGCGACAAAATAAAACGGCAATTCAATTGAGCAAATTGTGTAAACCATTTAAGGAACAGTACCATTTGGCATAGGATTACGGTACTGTTTTTGTCGTTTGTTCAATGAACAATACAAGTGCAAGCAATTAGACGATCTATTGAACTTGTGGCAGTTAGCGACAGTCACACTTTTAAATAATGAGTACATAAAGCAATGCGTGCCCCTAGCGTAGAGTTGCAATTCAAATTTTGATACGTTATAAGCGTACAGATCTATATTTTGCACAATTTGGCTTTTAAACGGTCTGCGCGGTTCTTTGCGACATCATGAGAGCATTTTACGGCGCGCTTTACGGCGTTTTTTTAATATTTTGTTGGTTGCGTGCGTGAGAAAGCGAAGAAATAAAATTCAATTGATCAAATTCTGTAAGCCATTTGAGGAACGGTACCATTATGGATGGATAGGACTACGGTATTGTTTTCGTTGTGCATTTGTCCAATCAACACCACAAGTGCACATGACCAAGCTATGATTCTTCAAAACGACAAAACAATAATAAAAGTTCAAATTTTCGTTTTTGGCGTCAATTTTTCCATCATTTTAGCGCAGAATTTCCACATCAAACAACATACAAGATAGCGTCTGCACTATAAAGCTGGAAGTGGATTTTATAGTTTAACGCAAGCATCCATTGTCAAACCTGAAACGTCTATTTTATGGCTGCATTTTGGACCTTTCAAGTTCGCACTGAGTTCGCCTAAAGTGGAATGTTTCCAGTCCAAAAGTGCAAACAGAGCATTGCCAGTTGTCACGTGTTGATTTCGCGCGGTCCAAACAATGCAGGCAGTAAAGTGTGCGCGTGGTATTGACTCGCTGCCGCATGGCTTGTTGCTACCGTAAACAAGTTGCGTTGCACAAAAAGATCGTTTTGATTTAAACGCCTGGAAACTCTGCGGCAAGTGAAAAAACAAGGATTTGCGAAACGCAATAACTTGCCGATAGTCTTAAAATCTAAAGATTCTGTCTTTGCTCAAAAAGTTGCAATTTTCAAGCTAAACATGTACTTTGACCATCTTAAAACTAAAAAAAAACAACGCAACAAGGGTCTTTTTCAAAAAAATTAAACTCACGCAACGATTGATAGGCAGATGTCCGCTGTCCGACGATCACGGTTGCCATCGACGGCCGCTTCCCTCGCGGTGATGCCACACTTCCTATGGTCACGGGTCTTCGACGTACAGCTAGAGGCCCATCGCTCCCTCCGCTGTCCTATCAGACTGCCCGATCAACGCCCATTGTCGGCGTGCCATCGGAGACGACACGGCGCTGAGACGCTGTTCTGCCCAGCGCCCCTCATTCGGACGATCAAGGCGACACGCCGTTGCCCGGTGCGCCGCTGATTTCGGCCCGATCGCGACGGGCGGAAACAGCGCGAGAAGAGAGGAGAAGCAAGAGGACAAAGAAGGGAATAGAGCACTTCGGCAAAGTGCAGCTGCCTGTGAGGAGTTTCGGAGCGGTAGCGCTCCGCGATGACCGGCAGACGATCGGACCAGCGCCACATACAGAAAAGGGGAAATCAATATTCAAAACGAGCCAACGAAAAAGCGGGGAGAAAGTGATGGCTTGACGGCTCATAATTATGTGCGCCAAGCAAAGAACGAAATCACAGAGGGTTCTGCACTATCGCTTATACAGTACGGTGGGCAAACGTGCTCTAGACCTTCGGAAAAGACATCTGAGCATCATCGGCGCGTCGTTCGAAACCCGAATAAACAGCTTTCGGCATCTGACCGCTGATTGCTATCATTTCGAGCACAATTTGAGCATGTGGCTTGTCTAGCGCTACAACAAAGGCCAACACTTGGCGCACGAGCCAAAGGACAAAGAAGGCTGCGCAGCTGAAACATTACACTTCCTGAGGGCAAGAGATCGTCAGACGTGATTACTGATCGGCGATGATCTGTTTATGTCATTCTGCTAGATGTTATTGCTTTTTACGTCTCGTCTTTCGGCAAATTTGAATTGAATTTCTGTTTAGTAGATTTTTAGTAAGATCCAACTGAAAAGTGTAAGTGGGTTACGTTTGCACCTGATTCATTCAAAACTTTGCGACGACCGTATTTCGAGGAAAATAACAATTAATTAGGCCGTCAGACTCGAAACATCCCACGCTCAAGACGCGCGCGACCCTTTTCGCGCGACAAAAAAATACGCAATTTTTGTGCTAATGAATGACGGTTACATCTCACGTTTCTGTCTGATTTTTGCGCGGTTTATTCTTGACCAGAAACAACGGTTGCCAACAGAATTGTTTGATTTAGGGTCCGCAACAAACGCATGACTTGGAATTTACCTGACTTTGAGCTGAAACGACAGTTTCAGACAGAATTTAGATGCCCTTTGAAGTGAATTTCACGCGCGCGGAAAAGCACGATTCGAAAACAAAGCTCAATTTTAATTTGACCTCAACTGGAAAACGGGTCGCGCAGAGAGCGCGTGTAAATTGTGGTAAATTGGTATATTTTGGTTTTAGGTTTTGTTTTGGCATTACGACCGTATTTCGAGTAACATAACAAAGAACAGGCCGTCAAGTTCGGACATCGCACTGTGATTGGTGCGTGTTTTTTTTTACATTGTTTATCGGAAATAACCAACATCCAAAACATCAAATTGTTCAACTCGTATGTTATTTGTCCGATTTTCATATTTTCTATGTGTGCAGCTTAGCTGTTTTTAACGGAGAATGCTCTTTGAAAGTCATTCTTTCTGACAAACAAGGTCATAAACGGTTGCAATCACTCGTGCACAAAGGATAAACTAATGTTTATCCGTATTCTAGTAGTGGAAACACGGGACAATGCACTTGAGGTCGCAAAACTGCACTTGGCTAGTACTATGTTCTCAATTTGTCCTCGTTTGTGCTCACTCTTTTTCAACAAACGCCAAGATCACATTGCAACAGATTTCTGCTGCCGTTTCTGCTTCCGTAAATCAGTGATCAAAATCAGCTAAGAATTTAGTGCTGCCTTGTGGATTTAGCACAATGAGAGCATTAAACAGAACCTAAAACGATTGTGTACGTATGTGTGTTGTGGTTAGCCTGTCTGTCGAAAGGGTCTGCCTTAAGACGGTCATTGAGCCATCGGTAGCGCGTGTTCATCACGGCCTTTTTTGCCAAAAGGACTTTGCTCATCACTCTTTGCCCGTTGGCAGCGTGCCATCAGAGACGACAGCGCGCTGAGACCATCTCTCCTCTGCCCGGCGCTCGGACGATATAGGAGAAACTCCGGTGCCCGGTGTACCGCCGGTTTCCCTCCGATCGCAACGGACGGAAACAGCGCGAGAAACGAAGAGAAGCGCGAGGACAAAGAAAGGGATAGCGCAATTCGGCTGTCGGCAAAGTGCACCTGCCTGTGAGAACTTTCGGAGCGATGGCGCTTGTTGACCGACGATGACGATTGGACGTGCGCCGCGAAAGGAAAAAACAAAAATCGATTTTTACCGGAGCCAATGATGAAGGGGCGAGAAAGTGAAGGCTAATGGTCTTATGGTAATTCTATGCAGCAAAGAAACAAGAGTGGGAGATCGCTGTTTTGCGTTTCTCTAATTAGTCGTTTTGCGAATTGAAACACTAAATGAAGCAAACGTTAAAAAATCAACGATATTTTCTATTTTTAATGTGCGAGCTGTTGTAAAAAAATGTTTTTTCACCAATTGCAAAGTCTCCAGCTGGCGGTGTGCGCGCGGAGATGGTCGGAAGATCGCTGCAGACACTGGCGCTAAATCTTCGCCGCTTCGTTTTTACTGTTCCTACTCTACCGGATACGGAAAAGGCCATGTCAACTAACTGAATTATTGACCGTTGCTATTTGGTATAAAACGTAATTTTTATGGCACATAGACTAAAAATTGAACTCATAAATTCGCGTTGTAGGTCACATTTTTATATCTACCGTATTTTAACAAAATTAGAAGGGAATAAAAAATCGTTTGTTGCTTGAATTGCTTCAATAACATGCCCTAGATTTGCTCTTTTTTCTGCAAAAATCAACTTGAATTGATGCACACTAAGCTCTCAGATTGCGTTTAAATATGCCTCTTAAATAGAAACCCCCAAATTGTTCTGTAATGTACAAAATAAGTCCAGAGTTTAGGTTGATTTTTGTTTTCAAGCGCAATTACAACGTTATGATGAGTGGTGGCGTGCCGCAATGCCAAAGCGGTCGGGCGGTCCCTTTCTGGCAACTATTTTTAGATCTGAGCTTTTCAGGCGCTTTACGAATGACAATGTAGAATTTCTGAGGTTTCATATTGAAATATTTTCCTTGTCACATCGCGTTCTGTTCTCGCGAACACTCATTTTGTCAGCGACAACTCGATCACAGAAGAACAATGTTCTTTGTACTACTCCCATTGCTTCTGTTCAGGTGTCACTCATCTGCGTTACAAGTTGACTGTAAAACGAATTATTTTTTATTTTATTATTATTAATTATTGTTATTGTTAATTGTTATTTTATTATTGTTCATTATTTTCGTTTTTTTTACGACAGTTGACTTTCAACACTTCAAAACACTAAACAATAAATTCATAATCCAAAGTTGTAGGCCACAATCACATTTTTTAATTTAAATTAAATTTTTAAATTAAATTAAATTTCTACCGTAATTTAACAAAATTAGAAGGAAATAAAAAAACTAGTTTCATTCCCTGAATTGCTAAAATAGCATGTCCATGATTTGCTTTTTTCGGTAAAATCAACTGGAATTGACGCATATTTAGCTCTCAGATTGCGCTCAAATACGGATGGACGTTCGTCTCTTAGATGGAAACCTCGAAATTGTTAAACTGTATACTACAAAATAAGTCCAGAGTTTAGGTCGAGTTTCGTTTTCAAGCGTCATTGTAAGGTTATGATGAGGCGCAATGCCAAAGCGGTCGGGCGGTCTCTTTCTGGCAAGTATTTTTAGATCTGATCTTCAAGTGTGATAATGTATAATTTCTGAGTTGTCAGATTAAAACACTTTCCTTGTCACAGCGCGTTCTGTTCTCGCGAACACTAATTTTGTCAGCGACAACTCAATGACAGAAGAACAATGTTCTTTGTACTACTCTGTTCAGGTGTAATTCACCTGCGTTGCAAGTTGACTGTAAAACTAAAATCTGGTTTTTCATAACGGAAAGATTGCAAAAGACATTACTGCGTTGACTGTGAGAACTGATTCAAACCAATTTTAGCGCAATGTTTTGAGAGCGGAAGATCCCACGTGTAAACATGATGTAAAAAGCTTTTATCTCCGTCGTTTAAGGATAAAAGGATTGAATTGGTTGACAGTCGCTTTATCACGTTTTTGTGTGTTAACATCAAACAAGTTGAGCTTTCAACTGAGTGCATTTTGTCTGTCAAATCCTTTTCTGTTTTGACGACCGACGACGCTAAACGGGTGGCAAATAGATGTCTGAATGAATGGCGCCATTATAGTGTCAAACTCAGGCAGTAAATCAACGCGATCTCTCACCTCTCCCTCTCGTATTTAGCCTATTTGCATGCGCGTTTCCAGTCATAACATCACTCTTTCAACGACAAACACTGCTCGGTCTTGGTCGCCCACTACTCGATTGCTGAAGACCCACCCCCTTGTTCCGGTGTGGCGGTGGATATCTTCTTCTCAGTTGATGGTTGTCCTTTGAGGTTATGAAATTCGTACGTGGTAATTTCCGCAGACTCGTCCATTAGGCGCATTGGTTTATTATTTACATGCGTTCAAGATGTGTTGTGCCGAATGAAAAACATGTATTTGACTTTGACTTCCCCGCTATTTTTGGTTAAATTTTTAACCTTATTTGTTTTGAATGAATGCTAATATAACATGAAGTAGTTTTAAATTTCGCTGATATTGATGTTAATGGGTTTAAGTTAGAGTTTACATACAGAAATTTTTGGGAGCAATTTAAATAAAATAAAACGTTAAAGTAAACATTAAAGTCTATAAAAATGCCAGCAAAAGCTTGATTCACTCTGCTCAAGCACTCTGCTCAAGCTTGATTCAAGAGAAACTACCAAGAGGAACTAATTCGTCCCATGGGCGAATTGGTATTTATATTTATTATTTAGTTATTATTTATATGCGTTTAAGATCTGTTGTGCCTTTATGATAAACATGTGGTTGACTTTGATCTCTGCGCTATTTTTATTTTTGTACTTTATCTTGATTTAAGTGACCAAATCTATGAGTTTATTAACTTTTCGCAGACAATTTAAATTCATTTTCGCTGATTTTGTAGTTAATCGAATTTTAAGTTTAAAATTACATTTACATTAAATGCGAGCGGTTACAATTTTTCCAAAACCTAAAGAACTCGAAAAATTTTTTTGACAAAAGAACAAATTTCTTTTAACATTTTAAAGTTTTATTTTTAAAATTAAAAAAAAATTTTAATTTAAAATTTAATAAAATTAATAAAATTTAAATTTAAAATAAAATTTAAAAATAAAATTAAAATTAAAAATAAAATTTAATAAAATAAAATAAAATTTAACATTTAAAATTTTAAACATAAAT
The DNA here is from genome assembly GCA_007213375.1 of Steinernema feltiae. NCBI lineage: Eukaryota > Metazoa > Nematoda > Chromadorea > Rhabditida > Steinernematidae > Steinernema > Steinernema feltiae. The sequence goes on along the minus strand of MQUG01000493.1, from coordinate 5,633 downwards.
TTTCCAAAATCAATCCAATCAGTTCAAACAACTAATTTTTTTTAATTTAAAGTTCATTGATTTTTTAAAGTTTAAGCTTGTTTTTATGGCAGTCCTGATAGCAATGAACCTTTGATTTTTCACGTTTAAATTACGATAACAAACAGACAGGAATACTTCACTTTGATTGATGATGTTTTTGTCGATTGCAGACCAAACCTCTTTGATCACCCGCGTCTTGTTTTAAATTGTTTTTTTTGTGGTTTGCCAAGTGTTTTCATTGTCGACACTATCGACATTGATGATACGATCGTACAAGATCTGTTTATTTGTTCTCTTTGCTACGAAATGAAGTGCAAAACAAACATTTGCGCAAAACTATTTAAAAGTCGCCTTTTTAGCCACTTTATCCATTTTTTCGCTGATTTGTAGCTTAAACATAGAAAATCATTTTTCAAAAGTTTTTCAGCTTCTCTCTGAAATATTTGTCTAGTCTGAATTGAAAGGTCACAATCGTAAATTATCTGTCTGCACTTCCTCCTTCTCTTGCGTCAACTCCCATTGTTCCGATTTATTGCCGCTCAACTGAAGTTGTTTTAATGAAAACAAAAACTTTGAAACTACATCGTCACGAACCTGTGTGCGCTGCGTTTCCGCTACTAAACTGGATCTAAAGGTGGGTTATTCGGAGTCTTTGAGTTTTAGCTGTCAGCTGAATCCTCTTTTCAGCGTGTCTCCGGTAAGCTTAAACATCACTATTTTGTTTTACAATTTTTGCGCTTATTGAAAGCAAATACGGCGGCAACTGGTCTTAACATGTGGTTTTGTTTTGTGATCTAGCATTGTGATCCGTTTAATTTGAGCTAATATTACATTCAATTAGGCGGTAAGTGACAACGCAGGGCTGCCGATTCGGCGCCAGGTTACTTCGAACCGTGGTATGACAACAAATTAGACTAAAAGAGAAAGGCAGCTGGCCTAATCTGAGCCTAGCGAGCAGCTCAAGATTCGTTATCGTCATGGCAGGCTCTACAAAGCTTGAGCCAAATTATCTTGGCGCCGAATTGTCCGTCTTCGTTGATTTAGACACATCTTGATACTAAAGTTTGCAAAATTAAAAAAAAAATTTTTATTTAAATTTGTCACCTCACATTCTACAAAGGTCGCAAATTCCCTTTCTTTAGATTTGTTGCTATTAATGTGAGCACGGTCCTCTTTAAGCGATAACCTTTACAAACACAGATCAGTCACAACAGACGCGTCCTCTATTGTCTATTTCCGCATTTCAAACGTGCAACAATGTGACGCTACTTAAATGATAAATGCAGAGTTCGTGACCTCTAGCCGGTACAGCTGTTTCCTGCGTGCAAAAACCGTTTTTTTTTTCTGCTTCTGCTTGTCCACGATGAATAATGCGTGAAAGCTGAATAATACCGCCCTAGGGTCGCGGCGATCAGAGATGTCCTTTATCTTCATGTCTTCGTTTATTCGTGAACATTCAACAGATCATCTCATCCGGCGAGCAGTGTTGCACTGCGGCGTCATTTCTCATGGTGTCATGATAAAGGAGAAGCAGTCGCCGCTTTGGCACAATCTGGTACATCGAGACACGCTGCGCCATTGCGGTGTGCTATGCAGCCAGCGTGTACACAACGCTGTGCTCTGTGCTAAGAGTTTTTATTTTGCGTGATGTTCTGCCGCGTTGCTATTCTGTTTTTTACAAACCGCAACAGGGTCAACGATTACAGCACTATTTATGGCTATTTTCAGATTTGCTCCCAATGGGTTACACGTGGTATTTATTGGTACTGTTAGTTGCTTTCGCATCAGCGGCCGATAATCAAGGTAATCTTGTTTTTTTACAAAAGAAAAACCGCAATTTAGATCGTAATGTGTTTTTGTTGAAGGTGTGAAGAGATGATCTTTGACTTTGGGGTGATGTTGGCGAAAACGGAGTGAAAACATGTGGAATATTTCGGGATACTTTGGCCTCATGTTTTGGATGCAAATTAAGGGAGACTAAAGCTGTTTTTGCTTTTATTACGACATTGGAAACTATTAATATTTTGGGCATTAAAACAGATATTGAATTTTTGTTTTTTTCAAAAAAATGTTAACGAAACCTAAAAATTGTGAATATAGTGAAAAGAGTAATTAGGAAAAGCAAAGAAGTACATTAATGAAATCAATTTTTTCACTTTAATTCACTTTAAGTTCACTTTAATTTTTATTTTACCTTCAAATGGTAAAGCGAACCGATTAATATGGACGAGAAATGAGACAAATAACAAACTTGAACTTGAAAAAATTTGGTTTTAGTTAAAATCAGATGATTTAAAAAATTTAAAATTTAAAAAATTTAAAAAAAATGAAAAATATCAAAAAACGTGTTAAAAATAATCCTTGCAATTTTCAGCCACAAAATACTACTGGGATCATGTGAGTCTGAACAGGCTGACGGAAATCCTTGATAATGACCCGATTTTTTGGAGTCAAACAGGACGTTCTAACCCCACCCAAAAACTTGATCTTCTTCCTCGGCGACGGCATGGGCATCACAGCGGTCAGTGCAGGCAGAATTTACCGAGGACAGAAAATGAATTTTGAGAACAATCAGGAGCCTTTGAACATTGAGAAATTCTCTAGCACGAGTTTAATCAAGGTATAGCTCAGCAAATCGTATCTTGACGTTGACCGCCTTATTACAGACATATTCCTACGACAAGCACGTGACAGATTCGGCAGCTGGAGCGGTCGCACTGTTCTCAGGACAGAAGGTCAAGCAGAATTCCTTGGATTCGATCCCACGATTCCTTTCAACAACTCATGTGAAGGAACCGAAGACAAGAAGCTGAACAATCTCATTTCAATGCTTGCATTAGAGGCTGGAAAGTCAGTTGGCTTCGTGACTACAACCAGAATTACTCATGCCACGCCGGCGGCTCTGTACGCTCACGCTGTCTTTCGTTATACGGAAACTGACGTGGAAGTGAAGAATGAAAATATGACCGACTGTAAGGACATTGCTGCGCAGTTGCTGGATTATCCTGCTAATCGTTTCCAGGTAAAAATTACAACAAAAACCACTAAAATTGTGTTTTCTCGTAGCCATGTTTTCAGAGACTAAAATAAGCGATTTTTTTGCGTTCATCGAGAAATGTTAGATGTTATGTTTATCTAAAAATCAACTTCTGCGCGAGGATTCTGTAAAGACATTAAAATTTGATAGCGTAAAAAGGTGTTATTGGCTCATCATAACTCAGTTTTGTTAGAAAAAATAAGAGACACATTACTATTGTCATTGTTACCGTATCACTGAACCTATTAGCCATAGTTTGTATGAGGCTTAGCTTAGCAAAAACTGAAACTTGGCAAAGATGCTCTAAAAACTAATTTCAATTTTAAATTTAAATTTAAGTAAGAAGATTGAGTTTAGGTCCTCATGGGTGGAGGACGCTCAAAGCTACTACCCAAAGAAGCAGGTGGCGCTCGAGGCGATGGTCGTGACCTCATTGAAGAATGGAAGAACCTCCCAGGCGAGAGAACGGTCGCCACAACCAGAGATGAGCTGTTCAAAATTGACGCTGATACTGAACATTTCATGGGTAAATCGATTTAAAACATTTTCTGGTGAAAAGTCAGAATGTTTATAGGTCTGTTCAGCGAGGAGCACATGAACTATACGGTCGCAATGACCGATAAAGACCGTCAACGTCAACCAACTCTTGAAGAGATGACCTCTGCGGCAATCAAAATTTTGAGCAAAAACAAGAACGGCTACATTTTACTAGTGGAAGGAGGGATTGATCGACGTGGCCGAACATGAAAACAAGATGCACTATTCGCTGGAAGAGATGGTCGAGTTTGACAAAGCAGTTGGAACGGCAGTCGAAATGGTGAAAGATGGTCAGAACACGTTGATGCTTGTCACAGCCGATCATTCGCACACGCTGACGATGCCTGGCTACACAGATCGGTCAACTAGCTTGTTCGGTAAGCCAAAATGCAAGTTTCAATGCTAAAGGAATGAGTACTTGCAGGATCAAGCATTTACGACTACGGTAACATTGACAATCTTCCCATTGCTTCTCTGATGTTCGCCAATGGCCCGGAGGCTACGATCAGTCCAATTTGACCCACGTCTACCGTCGCAAGAACCTCACTGAAGTTGATACAGGTAGATTGTGAGCTTAGAGCATTGATTTCTATTTTGTGACTCTAGAAAACATTGAGTTTGTCTCTCCAGCAGCGATTCCACTCAAAATTTCAACTCACTCCGGCGAAGACGTCGGTCTATGGGCCGAGGGGCCATACGCACGGCTGTTCACCGGTACAATGGAGAACACTCAAGTCGCTTACATGATCAAGTACATCTTGTGCCTCGAAAAACACGAATCGGACTTGTGCTCGTTAGTCCAGCACACAAACAGTCCGATCACAATAGGTACGCTCGTGATTTCCAAAATCCAATTTAATCATGATCCACAGCAACGGCTGGCTATCCGATCGGAATTCTAGCACTCTTGATTCTGTGCACGCTGTTCTCGTTTGCGACAAATGGCGCTTTTCGGTGTTCAACTGGTCATGAAGTATCGGACGCTCAATCAGTCGGACTCAAATGAGTGTTTACGAAAGTTTAAGTCTCGGGTACAATACGGACTCTTTTAATTTAAATCTTACATATTTCTACTTGATAAATCACGATTTTACAATGCGTTCGTTCCCAACACATTCATGAGCGTCGTCGGCAGAATGATCTAAGAACAGAACAATGTTTGCAAAACACGACGATAAATGCGGGACGCGATGACAAGAGCGATGTCTCGTCAACTTCACGCTTGAATTCTCAGACGATGACTCGAGCGGTGTTCGTATTCAAACGTGTTTCTTATGCTCCAATTCCACCAAAACTGTTTGCTCTTGAAAGTCAAAAGTCGAAATATGAACGCAAGAGCTCTGCCTGTTCATTATTGTACTGACAAGAGTCACTCAACTAATTCCTCAGCTGGCCATGTGAGCTTAAAAAACCTTTCATTTGCTTTGATCTCCTGAGGTTTAATGCTCGGTTAACCTATAGCCTTGTATGTCGGTTAATCAGACACTAAAACACTGCTTGTAACTCTTCTTTATGATGTTTCTGACTATTGCAATGTTTTTTTGCCATCTAGCGGCTTTCGTTGACACCATTGACTCAGGAATTCATCAAGTTTTTTTATGTTGTCGTGTAGACGTAGCAAACCATTATCCTTTTAATGTTTCTTACCATTGCAACGTAGGTATAGCTATCTGACGGTTATCAGACAGCATAGGCGCAATCAGGACTTCACCAATATTTATTTTATGTTGTCCCATGGACGAGTCATTCTTTACGCTATTTTTTATCATTTGCTTGCGGTGAGTAACGTTAAACTAGACAAATTAAACTTTGAAATTTTCCGGGCTATGTTTACGTTTATCAGATTGTTTATCACATTTGTCAAACATAAATGTCTGAACTGTTCAAGTTATTCTTGACCATTTTTCATTCCCTCCATTAACAACAGAACAACTACTGCTAGACCAGCGCGCTATTGCGGAAGCAACAAAAATTTGTCCTAAAGTTAAGTCAAAACCAAGTCTGTGTTCATTGATTGTTTGTTCAATCCATCCCACTC
>MQUG01000492.1:0-12909 GCA_007213375.1 Steinernema feltiae | reverse complement strand
CTTTTAGTAAAAAAAATCGATTAAAAGAAGAATTTCAATTCGTGAATGATGAGCATTCCGGCAGATCAATTTCATAAAAAAAAACGAAACTAAAAATTAATTTTTAAAGATATCTGACATATATCTAAAATTAAATTAACTTTTAAAAACCTTTTAGTTAAATAAACTTTATAAATTGTTTGCAAAGCATCGCTCCATCGCTCCCTGCATTGAATTAGTTTGGTTAGAAATGAAGAAATGATGAAAAAGCGATATCGCCGGTGAACTTCTCGCTATTTTCCTAAGAAAAATCCTCTGCAATATTATTCAAATCGGATACTTAGATGCACAAAAATCTGTTACGTCTTAAATTTAATTTGGGGGAAAAGTTACTTTTGAAAATGTTACAGAAGAAAATATTGGATGTGTTTATTTGGTTCAAAAAATGACGGTCAGTTTCAAGCTGTCTGCGGTGCGCCGAGAGCGGTGTGATCTTCAAGTGACCAACGACCAACAACGACCAACAATAATCTTCAACACCGGTGACTGGAGACCGCAAAACAGCAAATTCCAAGCGCAGGAACCAACATTAGAGAAGAAGATTGAAAAGTGCTTAAAAAACCCGCCAACATAGCTGTTTAATGAAAAAAAAAACACTTTTTGGCTTCTTGAACTGTAATTAGTTTTTGGCATAACTCAGCATGTGTCGTTGGCATACATAAATTTGCAAAAATTGGTGGAATTCAATGAAGATACTAAAAGTACTAAACAAGAAGCCGCTCCAAAAATATTGATTTATTTTGATTTAATATTGTCTTAATTGTTTGAAGTAATTTAATTGTGTTCAATTACACTGAAGCGACACACGGTGTGAATAGTCACGTTCCAGCTGCCTGGCGATGCGCCGAGAGTGGTTGGTTGTATGACGATCAAAAAATGCAAATTAATTAAATTAATTTCAAATTGTTATTGGTTTCACCATGGTTATCGGGAGACCGGAGAATTTTTTTAAATTCAAATTTTTTAAAGATATTAGCAACTTGGTACGTTATCAAAAACGAAATTAGTACGTTAACTTGATGTTGAAGGCTAAATCTCATGAAAAGAGATGCAGTTCCAAAACAGTAATGTAAATCTTTTGTTTTGAGGGGTTCTGTAAAGCTCAATTGAAATTCTTCATCTTTGGTTTGAACATTGGTGCATCTAGTAACTTTCAAACTCCGTGGCTCCGAGAGCGGTCATGTGGAACGCCGTCTACCCTGCAAAAATTTAGGAATTCAGTAAATAGACAGACAAATAGACCCTATTAGTTTATTCCAAATGTTGGACCATGCAACATGGTTAGCAACTAGTCCGTCACTTTCAATAATTGTCGCTAATTGCTGTCCAGATGCAAAAATCTGCATATTCGGCAAGCTATGCAAATGTTTCCTGTATCAATTGGTGTGGATGTGCGAGACCAAAAATTGATTTTATTAAATTTAAAAAAATGAAAATCTTGAAAACGAAATTAATTTAAAAAATTTGAATTGAAAAATAAGTTTTTATTGCAGTGAAAAAACTCATTACAAAAAAAGGAAAATCCCGATGCAGATTGCACGGCCATTGTGCCACCATAAATTGTTCATTTTTAACCTACGTCTGCTAAAATAAATCTGCTAGAATAAATTCACCCAAATATCTGAGCGAAAATAAGGATACTGCACGAAGCGCCGTGTTTGGGACCAAAAAATTTGGGTTGAAATTTAACAAAGAAGCATAGCTAAAAGTCATGTATGGCTCATCAACGTTGCCAAAAACGGAATTAACACGCTAACTTGATGTTAAAGGCTAAAACTCCTGATAAGAGATGCAGTTCCCAAAAAAAGTTAGTCTTTTGTTAATTTCAAACAATTAATTTCAAATTATTTTTGGTTTCAGTGACTGGAGACGGCAAAACAGCAAATTCCAAGAGAAGTTACCAAAATAATTGTGCTACAATAGAGAGGAGCTCATAGAAAATGCTAAAAAAAAATCAGCAACAAAAATTTATTTATTTTATTATTTGTGTTTTTTTTTGCGCTGTACTTGCTGTCCAGATGGAACAGCTGAAAAATCTTAAAATTGTCGTAATGGGAACGAAAAAATCAAAATATAATTGAAACTCTTGAAACACAAAAATTGATTTTAAATTTCTTAAAAAATTCGAAAAGCCGCTAAATCTTTAATAGATGCTTTAATAGCTTTATGTGGCGGTTTGTAACTGAATTAAAGAAGAAAATACCGCAAACGGCGACTATGCGGAATTTACTTGACACGAGTGAAGTTGCTGAGTACTGACAGTGAAGTACTGACACTGAAAAATTGTTAAAGGTCTAATTTCAAAAATGAATCACGGTGTGTGACGGCTGTGAAGTTTTTTTAGTAGATCGAGAAGTTTGCAACTGTGGATCAAAATACGATGAAGCCACCGTAATCGGTGACTAAACGGAGGTGTAATTTCATGGAGGTCATCTACAAGAAAAATTATTTACGGTCAAACTTGCATCAAGGGTAGAAATGAAGGAAAGTGATAACCTGAATAACGTTGAGAAAATGTGTGCCCAAAAACGCAAAATAATTCTGTTTGGGGCAGTTTCCATTTGCTGTTATTAGGGCTTTAATTTGAACCTTTTAAATGCTTGTTTTTAATTGCATACATATAAAACCATATTTGAATTAATGAACCAATTTTAAATGCAACTTTTTTTTTTTTTTGCTTTTTGCAGAACCTCGTGCGTTTGATTCTAGTTGTGAACTGATGAGTCTTAAAAGTCACAAAATCTCGTATTTTTTTTTAGCACGGTTTGATTATTACCAATTTTAGATGCAAATGATACAAAAAGAAATCACATGTTAGCAAGCAAGTCAATGTTTTTGGCATTTTTCAACATGTGTTGGTCGATTTGAGATATGACTATTAAAAATTTATTTACCGTCTCATTCAAACTCGAATGAAGGGGAAGCAGAGAGGGATTACCTGAAAAAACGTTGAGAAAACGGGATCCCAAAAATCAGTCTGTGCGGGCTGTTTTATTTGCTGTTATTACCACGAAAGGAATTCAATCCATTTTAAATGCAAATGATGCACGACGTGGAAGTCAGGTTGACGCAAAATGTAAAAGACCTGATCGGACACCAAAATGTAGAATCGTAGTGTTCCGGCAATTTTTATGCCAAATTACGGAAAAAAGAAACTAATTAAAGGATGGAGAAGTCGCTGTTTACAACGACGAAAATACGATAAAAAATACCGCATTGGTGACTAAACGAAGGAGCAACTGCGTGATTGACCTAGGTCACCGAGATATTAATTACGGTCGTATATCAAAACTGAATCGTTCTGTTCCCAAAAAGGTAAAATCATACTCTGTTTGGGGCAGTTTTTATTGCAGTTAAACCAAAAAAATCAAAAAACTGAAATTAATTTGAATATTAGAATTTGAATACTAGGTACCTGTTATTGTATATGTGGCTGCGCGTGTAGATTATTTAATTTAATGAATTTAAATTGCTTGTGCTCAGATATTGTTTTTGCAGTTACGTATTTACCCATCAAATTCCACAGAACTATTTTAACCTTTGCGTCGAGTCGAGCGATACAAAAATAATCCATTAATTTCAATTATTTTCTATTCCCACATCGTTGGTTGAAACAGCAAAAATTTAAACTTCCAACAAAATAAATGCAGCTAATATGAGAAGTGAAGAGCAACTGATTTCTAGTTTAAGCAATGTCTCTGTTCAGTGTTGTTTTTTCGTGACATGGCTGCATTATCGCAGCTCTTTTAAAGGCAAATTGAGGCCATTTACCACAAGTGGGATGAGTGTTTCTTCTCAAAAATAAAAAAAATAAAATGACAGTATAGCAAAGACGTCCAGACTGCTCAAAACTTGATTTAACGTGGTCTGATTCTTTTTTCTCAGGGATATTTGAATTGTTATTTTGTCCGAGCTGTAAACTTAATGAGTCAAAGTCAAAGGCGTATTTTTTATTTTAGAGCGATTTGGTGTTAACACCCTCTGATTGGCCCGAAATTATAAAGTCAAAAGTTTTTTTTTAAATTTCGCACCCAATAAAAAATCTTAGAATTTGTATGGACAGCAAGCACCAAAAATTAATTTTTCGAATAAAATAAAACGTTCAATTAGAAAGCATTTTGTTTCTTTGGTCAACACCGAGTATTGGTACTATGGGCGTGCATCCTGGCTAGCAAAAATGTTAAAACTTTATCTTCAAATTATTAAAATCCAAATCCCCATTTTTGAAATGCCATCTCACTATGATATGTCTTTGCGCATTCCCTTCTTTTTTGGTATCCAAGGAACCGCCGAACAGTCTTTTAAAATTTTTTGAAAAAAACTAAACAGGTTCCTAGTAGTTTATTACACGAAAAGCCAAATATTGTTGAATGTCTGAATTGATTGCGCAAATAGATTGGTTCGACGTTTTCTGTTCAAAAATCACCACTATTACATGTCTTTGCGCATTGCCTCGCCTCGTTGGAGACTACAGAAAAAGTATTGATCTTCGTGATATGTTGAATCTTGACAAAGAAATTAATTTAAAAAATTGAATTGAAAAATATTAAATAAATTCAAAAAACAGATTTTGTAATGCTTGAAAAATCAAATCCCCCCGCAGGAGGCAAAATATCAAAAATTTGATTTGATATTTTTGATACACTGAAAATACATAGATTAACAGTTCATGAATTTCTGGATTAGTAACGAGATTAAGAAAAATATAAATTAGTTAATATAAATTGCTTTGGGTTGTGTGCTCAACACACAATGTGAAGTCTGAGAGGACAATTTTAGAAATCAAGAAAATTGACGTAAAAAATCTGCATATTCAGCAAGCCACGCAGATGCAGACCAAAAATTTATTTTATAAATTAAAAAAAATGAAAAATCTTGAAAAGAAAATTAATTAAAAAATTTGAATTGAAAAATATATTATATTGCATTGTTTAAAAAAGAAAATTCCGATGCAGATTGCACCAAAATGAGCCACCAAAAATTTTATTTGATGTTTTCGATCGAATGTAAAAGGATTAATAATTTTGGAGATGGCGCATATGAGTGCAAAAATTGTTCATTTTTAGTCTTATAAGACGCTACCTACGACTGTCTGCTAGAACAAATTCACCCAAATATCTGAGCGAAAAGAAAAATACTGCACGAAGCGCCATGTTTGGTACGTCTACCCAGAACACAAAAATGAGTCGGTAAACGTCATTACAACGTTCATAAAATTAAAATTTAACTTAAAAAAATGAAATCAAGATCGCGGAAGATTTTTTAATTATGAACCCAATAAAGCGCCGAAAAATCTTAGAGTGTGACAGCTAGCACCAAAAATTAATTTTTCGAATAAAATAATTCATTTTCGTTTTCATTCTCTTTTTCAGGTACCTGGCGATGTGCCGCGCGCGGTCGTGTGGAAGAGTAAAAAATTTTTAGCATTCAGTGTATGGCTCATCAAGTGACATCAAGTGATTAATTATATAATATTTTCAGAAAAATTAAAATTTACCAATTTGAACCAACCGGATCGAACTTTAACAGTTTAATTTAAGGACCGACAAAACAAGGATTGCTTTGCAAACCAGTGTTCACCATGCCTGTTCCCAAAAATTGATTGACACAACCACAACCACAGCGTGACATTAATTTAAAAAGCCTCTGAAACTCTAAAATTAGAACTGTTCACAAAAATGAACTTGAACTTTAAAAATAGAAGTGGTTTCTCAAATCGTCAAATTCCAGAGATTTACGCTGTTTGTTTCAAAGAAAGTTCAATAATTATTACATTTTATCACTCAATTCAAATCGTTTGATTTTAAAATCTATAAATTCTAGTTTATTCATAGATTTCGAATTGCAACTATCAAAAATTAAGAATGAAATTGCGAACAGTTACGCTGTTTATTACCAAGGTAGCAGTGGCAAAAATTATTACATTTTAAATTCCCAAACATTTTCAATTGTTTTATGGTTTTTAATTGTTTCAATTAATTTTATTGGAGTTCAAGCCGGTTTCAGGAAAAGCCAAGATTCTCCAAAAATTTGTAAGGAAAGGATGGCCCAGACCCAAAAATTCTAACGTTTGGATTTTCTCTAATTAATTGCAAAAGTTACTTAAAAGCAAACCAAGGGCGTCATGACATTTCCGCGCAAACCGTTGCCGCGCAACCATTCCCGCGCAACGGAAACGTCGTGTCACGAAACCCAAGAGCTAAACTGTGGGAATAATGCAGTACAAAAAAATGTTCTCATCTGTTTTTTGAACGATTTGTGTCTCATACGGAATACCTGAAGAGATTCACAAGTATTTTCCAGAAAATCTTACTTGATCATTATAATTTTCACCGGGGTTTCCGGACATTGCCTCAAAAATTCTCTTTAGGTCAATGTTGAACAAGAATTCTGTTTTATCCTTCTCTAAACTTGTTGCTAAAATGGAGGACACTGCAGGCAGCCTTTACAATTTTTACAGAAAACGGCTTTTTAATGTATCCACAACCTTTTTAAAGTCGACAGAAAATATCAAAAATTATCATGGGCAACATTTTTAAGTCACAGAAAAGGTTCTACATATTACACAGTTACTTTGAAAATTTTACAAAAATGTTGATAAAATTAAATTATGGATATATGGATATATACCCAGTGTGGTAAGGTCGCGTCCAAAAATTTGCTGGAAACTTTGCGCACCAGGACCTAATATAAAATCTCGCAAACTTCAAGGGTCGAAGAACAAACCGCTTAGTCCAATTTCAGCAATTCGACAGCGATGCACAAAACTACAACGAACATCATTGAACGCGAAATAACACGTTCAAACTGAAAATGGCAGCTCTGTCGTGCACATCGGTCTAACAACCCAAAATATCAAAAGTTGAAATTACTTGATAGTTAGAAATGCTGTTAGTTGCTGAAGCAATTTTGCCGCATCCCTAAAATATGAAGTTGATTTTTCACAAAAATTAAAACTAAAATAAAACAAAAACGTCTACGAACGACTAAAAGCGAAATTGACGAGTTGAATAAATTTAAATGCCTCGTTCTGCGTTCAAAAGGGAGAATACCTACTAATATTTGCCAATATGGCTGCCATTGCTAAGCAGCTATTGCCCGAACTAATAGATTCGAAAATGATGTTTCCCAATTTGACTTTGATCTACAGAATTATGCAACATTGTTCATCGAAATGTCATTCTATTACGAATCTGTGGAAAAGTGTCTACAACGAAGCTCAAGTTCACAGAAATACAAAAATTATTTGGACAAAATGCCAACAAAATCTATGAAGGCTCCACTTGTTCATCTCAAAAATAATTTATTTCAGCAATTTGAGAACTACAGTTTGTAGACAAACTGCTTTGCCAAAAAAAGAAAAAAAAGAAAATGTGTTCATCAATATCAAAAAACATTTGTAAGCGGATATTTTCCAGACTTTGATCCAGACCACCTCAACGAAAATTTTTTAAGATAAATCGTCTAGTCGCCTGGAGAGTCTGAGCAATACGACATAAATAGAAACATTCTCAAAAACTCAGCGGCAATTTTATACTAGAGAAAAAAATATTGCTTAATTTGTTGGACGCCTACGATGAAACGCATTAATTGGCCCAAAAATAAAAATGTTTTTTTGTCACTTTGATTGTAATATTAGTTGCGAATGTTTAAATTAAATTACAATTGATCTTTTTTGCAAAAGTAAACCAAAGATTTTTTTGTTGGCTTTCTACATGCGCCGTAAATGCGCCGAAAAATTGAAAGGAAAAGGAAAAACATAATGGAGTCGGTTCTACACCCGCAAAAATTTGAAATTACGGTATTATTGCGTGAGTCGACTGCGGTCAAACACCACAGTAACTATAGTTCCCCTGCGTTTATAGCGCGTCTTCGCAAAAAAAAATTTCGCCGTCTTAGCTGTGAGCGACCTTAAGCAATTTGGAAAAATATAGATTTTGTGAAAGAAATTAAAAAATCATTAGTACTTTTAAAAGCCAAGCTGAGCTACTTTAATCTTATTTAAACACTATTTAAACGAGTGACAATGACGACAAAAATTATTTTATTTTATTAATTACAACACTTTAAGACTGCGCCAGATTTTGATTTGATTTTGTCTTGGATAGTGCGGATTAAATGAAAAATTAAATGGGATCAAATTACATTCTTATTAAATCGATTCGTTCAAAAGTTGAAAATAAAATCGACTAACATTACGGCGACCTTTAAAATGCCGAAATCCGTTTTTTCTAGCATCGGCGCCACACGACGTCCCGCGGTACAGAGTGTTTTTATTAAATTGTATCGATGAAATTGAATGCAAAAAAAGCCTTGCAATTAAATGTACACGGAATCCAAAAGTAGGATCGAGAACGAAGGATCAGGGACCAAAAATAATTTGTAGTTTGTAGATTTTTTTGTAGATTTGAATTTAGGCAATTTGTCGATTTTTTAGAACCATATAAACGCTGAAGCGCGCGCAATCCGCGCCTTTATTTAACTGTAATTGTAAGCTTGAACAGCTTTAATTTTAAATTCACAACTGGAGCTGGAGCGCGCGCAAACAGGCACATCACGACGATTTTCATATTCGCACTCGACAGCTTATGAGCGTTTGAAAACTGACATAATTTCCATTTCATTCCACTTTGATCCGTTACTCAACGGCTTGCTTCTTGCCTACGAACAACCGCTTCATTGCGAAATGAGACACCTGACATGTATCCTCATTGCAACCTTTGAAAGACGTGCGCGCGGTGGCTCATTGACAGTGCATCTGTCTGTTGTGCGCGGTGTCTGAGTTCGACGCCCGGTGGTGTCGTCTCTTTTGTGTTGCATTTCTGAACGACCGGTCGTTTCAATGTCTCGAATTACTCCGGTGCGGACAGAAAAACACACACACAAACATACCCGTCAGTTTGCGCTTTATTATATTTAGAACCATATTGCAATAGCGCAAAAACCATTAAGTCAAAGTCTCCGCCGCAAAAAATTTAATTTATTTTAGGTTTCAAGGAATATCTATAAAACAAACAAAAATAAACCAGAACGAGGCTGTGATTTACAGAGGTCTATTCAGCTCTGAACAACAATAAACTACGTACTAGAATTTAATCTGTTAATTAAAAGTTAATTTAAAAGTTAATCAACTCGCAAGTAATGAAACCAAGTCACAAAATCAAGGGTGTGGCCAGAAATCAAGACAATATCAGTTTGTGAGTAATCTCAATGAATTTGATTGTAAAGAAGGCTAAAAAGACAAAAATTGGTTTAAAAGCCCTTGATAGAATTTACCATTGCCAACATAATCGTTGATATCTTCCAAAAACCGAATTTTTTTTTAGCATCCTGCTTAAAACTACAATAAAAAAGGAAACAATAAGAAACTATATGCTGAAAAAGATACTATAATTTGTTTTTAAATTTTCAAAAGTTGCCCAAACTAATTGAGTTCTAAAAAAGAATATGTTGGTTACCCACAAGGGCAAAAACCAAAGATTTTGATTTGAAGAGTCCAAATGCGGAGAAATCAGTTGTTGTGGAGTCGTTGAATGAAGTATTTTTTAAATGTTTTTTTAAAAATTAAATGTTCTCTGACAAGTTTAAGTGAAACCCAACAGAGGGGAGCGAAGATATAAGGCCGCGAAATGTTACAAAATATCGCTTACGAATCATATATAGTTAAGATTCTAACTAAACTAAAATCTGAACTAAAAAACTAAAATGTTAAAAATGTTTATATCTATGTTTAATGTTCAAAAAAGTGAACAATTACCGCCCATTGAAGCTGATCTTCCCTGTCAATAAACTCAAGACCTTTGACGATATAAACGCTGTTGACCAAACAACTTAAAAATTAAAAAAAAAATTATTTCAATGCATCAAGTGTTTGTCGTTTGTTGAAATCTGTCCAAAATGATCTAATATGACCGAGAGGTCACGATCTACACGCGCAGCCACATATACAATTGAAACCTGCACTTTTGCGTTACGCGATGATGTCACGATCAGCCTCTAAATTTCCGAGTGGTCTTGAGAGGAAATCTGCGCGCGCATGCATTTGGCGCCAGTTAGACAGAACAACAAATTATAATCGAGGCGCTTCTGCTTTAGTACGTCTGTCTGGCTTACAACTATCCTGCCCTGAACAGTTTCCGCGCCTTATTACACTTCATCGAAGGTTCTGGAATTTAGGCTCAGGAAATCCGTTCAAGAGCCAAATCTATTTGATTTCTAATTTCTAATCTATGCGCTCTTCCCCATATTACAATTCCGTGGTTACTACTTGCTCTCTTCCTTACAATTCAAATCTCATTTAAACATTTCGCGCTCTGCCTTAATCTAACTGGCCAGCGCTGCCCAGTTTTTGCGCCTTATTACACTTTATGGAAGGTTCTGGAACTTAGGATCAGAAAATCCGTTCGGGACCGGAGCTATTGAAAACTGGCCAGCGCTGGCCAGTTTGTGTAACGCTAAAGTTAATGATTTTGTCTACAAGTCAGTTAGGTGCGCCATTCCTTACAGGTCAGCTCAATAGCAAGCTACTTGCTGTTCCTCTAAACGCCCTTTCTTACAAGCTTAGGTAGCAGAACGCTCTCTCCAACTGGCCAGCGCTGCCCAGTTTTCGCGCCTTATTACACTTTATGGAAGGTTCTGGAACTTAGGATCAGAAAATCCGTTCGGGACCGGAGCTATTGAAAACTGGCCAGCGCTGCCCAGTTCGTTCGTTCATCGTCAAGTTAAAATTATTGACTTTTCCTTAAAGTTAACTACTTGCGCCCTTCCTTACAAGTCAGCTCAATAGCAAACTACTTGCCGTTCCTCTAAGCGCCCAATCTTACAAAGTTCTTTCCGGATAGGGAACGCCGTCTGCTCACATGTCAGGAACAAGCGAAGTGCCTTCCAGATAAGGAACAGCGCCAAGAACCTTTCAGATTGTTATCCAGAAAAAGAACAACGCCAGCTATCATTCCAAGAACTTATTCAAGATTTCCTTTCAAGACCCATATCAATTCAAAAACTGGCCAGCGCTGCCCACTTCCTTCTTCTTTTCCATTTTATTTTTCTTTTTAATTTCAAAAGTTTTTTTCCGAATTTTTCTTCTCTCTTCATATTTAAATGTAAAGGTTCCTTTCCCGGAACCTAGTCACTTTATATATACAATTATAACTGGGAATTTCGCTGACGTTAATTACAAACAGCAGTTGGTTCCCGAACGGAAAACATCCGACACGTACACAAGTATACGGTAAAAGGTATACGGTACACAGGTAAACAGTAAAAAAGTTTTAAACTTAAAAAAACAATTTTCCAAAAAAATAATTTAAAAGTGACCAGGACTGGCCAGTTTAGTGAATTCCAAACAAAATTTCAAAAGTCAAACGGTAAAATTTTTAAAGTATGAACTAAGAAAAATTACAAGAAAACTAAATTTTTTTGGTCTCACGACGATTTTCTGAAGGTCTTTCGCGAAACTTCCAGAACATTCCATAAGGTGCAATAAGAATTCAAAAGTCACCAGTACTGGCCAGTTAGTATAAGCGCTTGAAATTTGCTTGCGTAGTTTGGAATGATCAATAAGAGAAAAGTCAAAATTCAAAAATCAAGTCACCAAACGGCTACCAAAAGTTTTTGGTCTACAATTGAAGTTGGATAAAAAGATATTGAAGCGATCGTTTACATAAATGCTCCAGAAAGTTCCATAACGCACAAGATTTTTAAATGTAGTTTGAACTGTTCAACACTGGTCAGATTTTAATTCATCCTTGCAAAGTGGCCAGCGCTGGTCAGCTTCATTCCTTATTACACTTTATAGAATGTTCTGGAACATTTCTTCAGAAAATCCGTTCGAGACCCAGATGGTTCAAAGAAGTGGCCAGCGCTGGTCAGTTTTCGAAAATTGATTTCAATTGTGTACCGGGTCAAGTGGCAAGCGCTGGCTTTGGCGGCGCTTGCCGGTAAACTACATAAGTTACAATTTGTAATTTGGGGTGAACGAGTGAATTCAGAGTAGTCGTTCAAAGGGTGACTTGATTATTTAGAATGTATGATGCGAAATCTTGAAAAGCAAAAGTGGAAATTTACAAGTAATCACGTTATTTGTGCAATCAAACATTCATGAAACATTCATGAAACAAACATTCATGAAACATGAAATGAAACATGGTTCATGAAACCGGGTCGTCACCAAAAAGTTATAAAGCATGTATTTGTAATAAAGGGATAGCCGTCCCAAAGCTGCCAAAGACTCAGAATAAATTTTAAAAAATTAAAAAAAAATTGTATTAGGTGATTTTAAAATTAAGGAATTAAGAGAGAAAAAAATTTCGGCTCAGGCAACCGCGAACAAGAACGTTTCAAACTTACTGATGTTCACTGTCCAGTCAGAATGAACCGGGTGATCACCGAAAAATACATGAATTTTAAAATGTGATTAAATTAAATTTGATTGATTTGATTAAATTTGAAAAAAAATGAATTGTTTTTACGTCTCTTTCCATGTTGTTTGTAAGAAAAATAATGTTAAATTCACTTCAACGGGTAACAGGTACCTAGTACAATAATACAATAAATACAGTACGCGGGAGGGAGAAGATGGAGAGAGCCGCTTGGCTCGACGGTGGATGAAGTGACCATTTGTCGCCTTTCGCTTCTTGTTTGCGGCGTGCTGAAGGTGGCGCTTGTGGCCCGCGGAGGCTGTGGGCTGCGCGATGTTGTGACTGTAATGGCGTGGCGGTGCTGATCTCGGCCAGTGATAGTGGCTGAGCCTGTAACAAATTCTGTTGATTGGCTTTTTCAACCATTTTCCGAGCTTACAAGTGATCGTTGATCACTCGAGCACCAAACCCATTGCGCAAAGAGAAAGTTGAGAGAAATGATCGCTAAAGG
>MQUG01000490.1:0-17828 GCA_007213375.1 Steinernema feltiae | reverse complement strand
ACTCCGTTGAGCGCTGATGTAGCCGCGAATACGAAGACTCGCGAGGAGACTCGGCATTTGATGTCTTCCCAGGAGCATCCGGTACCGCAGGCTGATTTGATCCACAGGGCTGAACCACAACAGCCGTATGAAGTGACTTC
This sequence comes from Steinernema feltiae, assembly GCA_007213375.1. Lineage (NCBI taxonomy): Eukaryota > Metazoa > Nematoda > Chromadorea > Rhabditida > Steinernematidae > Steinernema > Steinernema feltiae. Next base: position 17,688 of record MQUG01000490.1, on the reverse strand, counting down.
TTCATCCCGCCTCGACACAACTTATCGACGAAAGAACTTTTGGATTCGTGAATTCCTCGATGAGATGGGCAGCAAGTCCAAGTTGTACTGTCGGAGTTTCTCGAATGTGGAGCGCAAGCACGGCATCACTGTGGACGTGGAAATGGTAAGCTTTCAATCGTTTTGCTGTTTATTTAGAACATTCTGTGTTTAGCTGAATAGAATATTCGAATGCAGGCTCCGACTCGCATTGATGCCATTCAAAAGGTCTTCGGGGACATGGGATCATATGTGGTATTCGACGGAATGTTGGTTGCAACAACCAGAATCAGGAATCGGAAACTGCGATCCTCTTCACGCAGTCACCGCCAGCAGCAACAGCAGAGCCCGCTGAGCGCCAACAGAATAAGGGAGAACCCTCGTTGGTTGCTTTGATGGCCTCCGATTTGGTCTACTACTTGACAGCAGCCGGAGGGATCCAAGTGATAGTGTCGGACGCAGCGTGGATATTGAAGGAGCGCTACTCCCATGAGCCAGTCTTGCGAGTGTGATCACATATCGCGACGCGTTTCGTCTCGCTCGAGCGATGATCAGTGCGAACCACATGCTCAAGTTGGTGTTTTGCAATGAAATCGTGAGTGTTATCGTTACTCAGCGTGCCTCATGCTTATTTTAGGCGTTCATTCGACTAGCAGGGTCAGGTCTACGACGTGATCCACAACTTGTCGAAAGCTACAGTATTCCGTTAGTGGAAGACGGCGTCACCCTCGTCCCTCAAAATGCAAATGTCTTGCATTCGCAGATGTATCGTGCCCCGTCTCGTTCGCGCCAGAGCAGCCGGAGAACCGTGGGTCCACGAGTAGTGAACAAGACTTTTTATTGATGATTTAGTTGTCCGCCGATCAACGGGGAGATGAAGCGTCCGCCCCCAAGAAGCGCCGTCTGGAGCGCGAAGGTGATGTTGTTGGAACGGACTAACCTCAACTGGATTACTTTACTACCATTTCACTTAATAAATTGTTCAATGTACTTTCCTGTTAATATGTGAATTTCTCATGTCGCGCTTTCCAGTGCTTTCCACGTAAGGATTTATTATTTAACGTGATAGTTCAACAGATGTGGAGTGTTATTCACAATGTAGCTTGCGCTACTCCGACTTCAGAGTGACGCACTTCCAAAAGGAACCAGGTGGAGCATTGGAAGCTTTCCAAACTTGGAGGCGATGAAACCGATTCTCAAAGATGAATTTTCCGTCAATTCTTCTGCAGAATCTTCTCTCCGCCATCTCGATCAAAAGGCTCTCTGTGGAGTCATCGAAATAAACTGCAATGTCAATCTTCTTCTCACTGGGGCTTCGGAGGAAGCTCTCGATGATTCCCTGCATCACATCGGAAGAGAACACACAGCGATCTGCTTGAAATCGCGTCATCTGACCTGATCTCAGCTGGTCAGCAAAGAATTGAGCGTCTCCAATGACTCTATGGACAAAGATGTTTGTGGGGATTCTTCTTGCAAACTGCTTTTGCAGCAGTCGGTTGTAGGCGGAGAAATAAGTAATTAATCCAATACGCCGGAACCAGCGTTGTTCGAGCCAGCTGAGGAGCATCGCGCCTTCCGGAGAGCCAAACACGCTCGTATCTTCACTTATAATGGAAATACCAGGCTCATTTGCTAGAAACGAGACGAAATTCAAGAGTTTTTTCATTCCTACATCGCTCACAGGCTTCAATCTGTCAGCGGAATACAGTCCATCGATTTCAATGGAATCAACTTGGATGTTCTTGGAATCGGGATGCTCCAGCAACTCGCCCATCGTCATATCGGACTCTAGACGGAAGTTGTATCTCCATTCGCCACGCGCGTCGGGTAAAACGACGAAAGTAGCGATTGTCGCCTTGGGAAACGTCCAGTTGCGAGTTGAGAAAACAGGCGTGACGCAGCGGCATCCAAGTCTGCCATCTTCACAGCATTTCCACGCCGCCGCCACGCGTTTGCAGAAGTCGAGGGGAACGAGATCCATTTCCGAGCCTAGTTTGGATCCGCAATTGCTTTCTCTGTCTTTATAGCCTTCTAACGTGCTAGAAGCGATGCGATAGGAATCGCGTCAAACTGTGAGGTTCGTGCTCCCACGTGGAAATTGTTATTTTGTCAGTCTGTATGGACAAGAAACAACGCATTGGAATTTCTCACTTTTGATGGAGCAAACGAAAAATCTTAAAGGAAAGCCAGCGCATTTTTGCGAATCGAATGAGATCATCGGTGTTTGTGTGCTGTCTCCTTATGTGCGTCCGCGGCAATGTGAGACCACTGTTTGAACGTGCTTGTACAGGAACATCTCCATTGTGCTTGCCAACTCCGTTGCCAAATAGAAACTATTCTCCGGCATGACGCTCCGATGAATTTCCATTTCCGCGCGAAGACGGTCGATTCTACGCCTTCCAGTACCACTGCTACTGCAGGCGGGCGAACGGTCAGCAGTAAGCACGATCGTTACACGATGGTGGCACAGCTTTGTCTGACATTTGTGTACGTTTTGACTCGATAAAGAAATTCCCCAGTGGGATTTGAAACTTTTGAAGTTTTGTGTTTACTGATCAGAGTCACTACCCCGTATCGGCCCGCGAAGACTTGCCTCCGGTCGCAGTTTCTGGTCCAATTAAAATTAAAATAGAAAAAGAAAATTAAACGAAATGATTTATTAACCTCAAAATGTAATAGATTCCTTCACAGATTGCGCTACTCCGACTTCACAGAGACGCACTTCCACACGGAATAATAAGAATTAGAAACTTCGAGGCGATGAAACGGATTCTCAAAGATGAATTTTCCGTCAACTCTTCTGCACAATCCTCCCTTCTCCATCTCCATCAGATGACCCTCTGTGGAACCATCAAAACAAGCTTCTATGTCGATCTTCATCTTTTCGGGGCTTCGGAGGAAGCTCTGGACGATTCCCTCCATCACATCGGAAGAGAACATACTGCAATGTGCTTGAAATCGCGTCATCTGACCTGATCTGAGTTGGTCAGCAAGGAATTGTTTGTCTTCAATAACGCCACCAACATAGATTTTTGTGGGGATTCTTCTTGAAAACTGCTTTTGCAGCAGTTGGTTGAAGGCGGAGTGATAAGTCCAGAAGTCAATATACGAAAACCAGCGTTGTTCGAGCCAGCTGAGGAGAATCACGCCTTCCGGAGAGCTAAAATTGCTCGCATTTTGATTGTCAATGAAAACTCTAGGCTCATTTGCTAGAAAGGAGACGAAATTCAAGAGTTTTTCCATCCCAACGTCGCTCACAGGATTCATTCTGTTGGCGGCATGATTGCGGTTGATTCGAATGGAATCAATCCGGAGATTCTTGAAATCGGGATGCTCCAGCAACTCGCTCATCGTCAGGTCGATATCGGACTCTAGGCGGAAGTTGTATCTCCATTCGCCACGCGCGTCGGTGAAAACGCTGAACCTTGTTGGGTTTGGGTTTCTTGAAAACGCCCATAGGCGAGTTGAGAAAACGGGCGTGACGCACTTCCATCGAAAGCTGACATTGAGGAAAGTAGAAACTTTCTCTTCGCAGCATTTCCACGCAGCCGCCACGCGTTCGCAGAAGTCGAGGGGAACGAGATCCATTTCCGAGCCAAACGTTTGGATCCGCAATTGCTTTCTCTGTCTTTATAGCCAAAAAGCGCGAATTAGAAGCGATGCAATGGGAATCGCTTCAAAGTGGTCCCGCGTGGAAATCCGTCACAACACTGGAAAGTGAATCTAATTCAATGATTGTCGAATTTTCGAACTATTTTGCGCTCAACCGATTCACATGTAGTTGAGGGTTGCATTTCGGAAATATGTCTTGGAGACCTGCTTTGTTGCAGCAACTGAAGGCTTCAGGATTGTCAAAAACGCACAAAAATTGCGCTCCTGGAGGCAAAATTTTAGTCAAAATTCCATGCTCAGCAGATTGATTTCGTTCAGATGATAGACGGCACTATTTTATCATTTTCCGCTGAGTCCAGTGCTACCGTAGCTATATTTACTCTTAGACACCCTTTTCTTCAGGCACTCTATCAACCAACATGAGATCATTCAATGTCAAAACCGTGCAAATTCATCTTCTTCTTATCGTATTTCCCCTGATTCGTCTTCGTATGCCACACTACCAGCTCCCTCTTCTCCTTTGCTTCCTAAACTCGTAGAACTACAATAGTTTACGGTAATTGCAATCAGCTTACGGTATCAAAGCCAAATGGCTCCAAATCCTTGCGCGTCAGACCCAAATCTTCCAAAAAACACGTTTCCGGCGCTCCTCCGCCACGTTTGCATTCGGTTCCGAAGAGGGCTGAGGAGCTGAAATACCGGGATTACGGTAAGCAATGGTCTCTATGCGGCTACTTTTGAATGGTGCTCAATGAAACAGCGAATCCGGCCATATCAGTCGCAAATTTGCGCGCTCTGTTCCAGCCAACGTCCCAGCCGACCACCGTCCCGTTCTTCACTTTTGGCGCTTCGATGAGTTGACCGCCGACAAGACCTGAAAATTGCAGAGTTTAGAGGAGTGGACTTGAGCTAGCTCTGCACCAACCAACAGCCCAAATCCCGATTTTTCGCACATTGCGGATGTAATCGTTGAATAAGCGCACGTCGTAGGAGTTGTCGTCATCTCCAAAGTAGACAACCGCGTGAGTCATGTCTCCGGAAGCTTCGGAGGAGCGGTTTCCGCGTAGAAATTGGATGGCATTGTCGCGTTGGTACCATCCACGCCCTGTAAGCAATCAATTCTGCTCTTAAGAAGTTGTCCGCAAGAAGATGTTTGGCGTTGAATTGATGAAATAGCAACCGGGAATCAGCGATTTCAAGATTGACTGTTGTTTAGAGTGGTGACTGTCACGCTGGGCCTAAATTCCTTTGGCCCGGAGTTCGCCGAACGCGTTTTATCAAATAAGCAAAAAATAAGCTTTGAAAACGCACAAAAATTCAAAATCACGCTAAACACTTGAAACCAATATTTCTCGGCGGCAATTGCATGAATTTGCAGGAAATTAGCACAAAAAGATGGAATGAAGCCCTGAGAACAGGTTTTGGAGAACAGATTTTGTCAAAATTAGGCCCAGATTGCATGCGGAACCGAGTGAGGTTCCAGAATGGCATTTTTGCGTTGAAAACGGAAGGCTCTGCCTACAATCTGTGCTGGCAAACTCAAATTCACCGTGAAAAACGCGTTAAATCAAGCCGAAAACAACAAAGCATCATTTGGAATTTATACGATTTGAAGAATTTGAAAATAGTGGGCGTTTAGCCCGTTGGCTAGCGCTCCTTCGTTGACCAAATATTTGTAGCTCTCTTTTCATTTTTTTTTCGAAATTTTGATCGATTTCCGCCCTTTAGCACCACCTACTTGGATAGCCCGGTTTCGTCTTCACCGCCATGTACGTGTACGAAATGCCGGTTCTGTTCAACATCCTCTCCACCATCGGCACACGCGAATTGCCGTCTTCCACCAGAATCCAGTGGAGATTGCGAATGTGACTTAGAGTGTTCGCCATCCGCGTCAGATCGGCCATTCGCGTATGACGCCGATAGGTCGGTGTGATGACGATTATTCGCGTCAACTCCGCGAGCGTCGATCGATCGTTGAGCACATAGTTGTCTTGCACTCTGCAATACAAAACACGCTCTAACGGGGGGTTACTGTAGCCTAACTCACTTCTGCATGGTCAGCTGAACGGTCGCTAGAGTGATTACGACGAGCGCCAGCACACTCCAGTAGAGCATCATCTGTATCCTTCGGCGTTGCAGCAGCAAACGACGCATAATGCCTAAAGGAGGAGATAAGAGCGACAAAAATGAGTTGAGCGATCATAAAACATGTTTACCTGGGTTATGAACAAAGTTCATCGATTTCTTCGCCTCCAAACGACATGACGCGTTGCTGCTGCTGCTAGTGGAACTGTCTTTGAGGAGTGGCTCCGCGTCGGCAGAAAACGATCGAGATGGAATTAATTGGGGCACTAAAACGGTTTTTGCTTAAATTTTCGTCCTGAAATTGGTCTGAAATGTTGTAGAAGGGCGTATTCAGTGATGTTTAGATCAATACGTGCTTCCCGTGCTCAGATTGTGGTCAGAAACAGTTTAAAATGACCTTTCAAATGACCAAAAATTGATCCGACCCCAGAAGCGCGATTGTAGATACGGATTCGGATCAAAACATCAAAATCGAAATGTTACACTCGCGACATATGCACTGTAACGCATTCATTCAAACATCCAACCATAGCTCAGTTGGTAGAGCGGAGGACTGTAGTGCGTGCGGAGATCCTTAGGTCACTGGTTCGAATCCGGTTGGTTGGAATTATTTTTTTATTTTGATGGAAATTGGTTTCTTTGATGGGTTTGAACGTTTTTAAGTGAAAATCACGTTTGGGAAACGTCAAATAATCGTGTTGGGACCATAAAATTTTGATTTTTGACAAACGTACAAAGAGGGTTTTAGAAGTTACAGCACTGACGTCTTCCGCCACGTCTTCAAAAGTGAAAAAATTTATTAGAGTTTAATTTCAAGGACGATTCGGTCTTTTTAAAGGAATTTACAGCGTTTAAAATGCTCAGTTTGAGTAGCATTGGACAGAAGTAGCGTTGGCTAGCTTGTACACGGTAAAACTAGCAGTTTTGGGACCTATGGCATCCCCCAGCGTCGATTTAATTCTTACGTTAAGTTTAAGACGCAAAATGGAAATGATCTTGTGAATCATCAAAACAGAACAAATCGTAATTTACGACTGACACACACTTAGCTCCCCGTTTTCTTCCACTTCCCAAGGATGCATCACCCTTTGCGGCATCTTCTTTGGCCCTCTCCACGCCGTCATAAGAGTGACTCAAGATAAAGAGAGAAAACAAAATCCGAGCCAGAAAGCAAATAGAATTTGAATAGAATACAGTGATCTGCGTCGGCAATCAAATCCCTTTAAGACCGTTGGTGCTAAGGGACTGGAATTCTAATTGGAATTAGGTCAGGAGAGCGTCGCTCCGCTAATTCCGCTAAACACTCTAACCTCCAATACGCTTCATCTCAATCCAATCAACGATCAAAAGATAAAAAAACTTCGCAATAAATCTCTGCTCTTAGTTCATTTTAGTTCAATTTCAAGGACAATTAGGTCTTTTAAAGGAATTTACAGGGTTTAAAATGCTCAGTTTGGAAACTATTCGACCGCAGCAGAGCATTCTCTCGCTTGGATACTATAATCCGAGCGATTATGGGGCCCTAGGCACAAGCATGACTACAGTGAATACAGTGTCCCTAACCAACGATCAAAAGGAAAGCTAAGGCATCTCCCAAACAAACGCTTCACAATAAATCTCCGCTCAAATCCTAGACATCTCCACCACCGCCTTGAAACTCTTCAAAAACTCCCTCCACAGCCTCTCGCAAGAGTCGAAGTTCGCAAAATTCAACTCAAACCAGTTTTCCTTTCCGTAAACGCACATACTTGACTCCATGCGCGCGCGCGCGCTCAGCCGACAACCGACGCGACCGACCACAAATTGATCGAAATTACAACAGCGCGCGTGCGTTGTGCGGAGACACAACGGAACTGTGCGATAATTAAGCCTATTTTGTTGTTTTTGTTTGAACGGCCGAAAGAGTTGAAAGCGGAGACGTTGCCGTCGACCGTGACAGGCTCTAATCAGTGTGCATCTACGCTCAGAGCGCACAAGAGAGGGAGATCGTATCGTTGTTGATGGAAAGTTGATTGAAATTCTTACTTTGGCGGCGAATCCGGCGGGAACCATCCGGTTCGGAGAGTCTCTGGAAATTGATGAAATTCTTTAAAAACGATATAAACGCATGTTATACACGTTGTTTTGTTCACATTGAACGCAATTCAAAATTAGGGTTAATGCATGGGACGATTAGGTTAATTACAGCTTAGTTTTCTCATATCACACAGTCTGGATAGCCTATAGACCTGAATAAGAGTCGGTTTTGCAATGATTTTTGATATTATTGAAAGGATACGAGGACTAACGATCCGGAAATGTCTAAATTGAAGTGTGGTAATCCAAAATCGAGACACGGCACCGTAAACTAGATCTAAATTAACGTAAGTGCAAAGCTAAAACGCGGTCTTAACCTTGATAAGCTTTAAAAACGATGGACCTATGATTTTTCACCAATATGATTCCGTTTTTTCGACATTTCGAGGAGCATATTAAGTCCACAATTGTGGGGTTTTCAAATCCAAATTTTAAAGGTCAAATTTTTGTAAAAAAAATCGGAAAAACAGTTAAATTTTGTTTTTGAAACAACTGATTTCTGAAATGGCTATTTTAGCAATTATCGTAGCTATTAGGTAACCAAAACGGTCCCTAAAGACGTCAAAATCAGCATTTAAAAGTCTAATTTTGTTTAAAAAAAAAATGGAAATTCACGCAAGTAACGTTTGCGGCACTTGGGTTATTTCTATTTAAAATGACCTAAAATAAAGCATATATCCTCGTGTTAGTTAATTCCAAATATAAATAGCTAAAAGCGCTTTAAAATTCCAGTTTAAAAAACAAAAAATTTGATTTTCTCTCTATTTTCGCATCACGCTGCCTATCTCCATTACGCTCGCAAAAAAACAATAAAAAGTCGCACTCGTAAATCTCACAATTTCAGCGAAAATTGCACAGAAACGCGCCTCGATGAGTGCAATCGACGATGACCAGCAGAACGCATTTCATCCGCAAATCATCGCTGTTTTAGGGCGGTCCTACACAGCAGCTCTCTCCAGCGCCGTCCATCACGAGCGCGTGTATATCCCGCGAGAGTGACCTTTGCGCGAGCGCGAGTTCCTTTGTTGTTACGTGAGAGTTTAAAACACGTTTGACCCGTTTTGGGTCGGGTTCTGAGTGAGTGAAATGAAAACAAGGCGCGAAGAATCGCGAAAATGAGAATCTAGAAAAGCCGGTTGTAAACACAAATTCGGATGATAAGATCACGCACACACACAAAGTGTTGACCTTGAGTGGCGCGAAGCGAATTGTATCATGAATGAAGCGGTCTTTGGTGATACGAGGTGTGTGGAGCACCACGCACTGTAAAGGTCATCGAGCGTTCATTTAACCCGATTTTGAGCTGCTGCACGGCTAGGCTCTGCACTTGCGTTGCACTTTTTTGTTGATTTTTTTGCAGTAAACGGAAGAATTTAGAGCCGGCTGACCTGAAAATGGAGTTCAAGACAGCGACAGCGTCAAAACATCAGTCTCAAGACAACGCAATTTTTGGAAATTTTGATTAACATTTAAAGCTTTAAACGTCGTTTCAGCTCAGCGCAAGGGTGGCATGATGACCATACGAAATCACTTCGTTAACGGAGAGGTGTGCGGATCGTATATTGCGACAAATCGGCTTTGGCGTCATCGGGTTCCGTTTATTCAAATTCAAACGTTGTTGCACACATACTTTCAGCGCAAACGTTGCGTCAGGCTCCACGCAAGCCTAAGTCGTTAACTTACTACTTTAGGCTTATCAGGCTTCATTGGTGGCATTGGCTTCTGGCTTCTGCCGTCATTTCGTTTTGTTTTGCGGTCAGCGACCGGAGCCACAATGCTGCCTTGATTTTTCATCGCTTCTCTCCTACATAGCCACAAACCTGGGTTTCCTGGGTCGATCTAGACCAATTCGAGGTGCAGTTGCCATCTGCACTGACTGCACTCGCTACAGCCCTTTATCGGTCCTGCAACGAATTGCTTAATACGGTATTTGCACTTGATGATTGCGTTGTGTGAATCTTCGCACTCTCTGCGCGTATTCCTCGACCCACACAAACGAGAAATCACTTCATCTGAGCCGAGAATGGATTTCGTGCCGTTTGAGTTCTGCGAGCGCGTCTGGGTGACGCGCAAGTGCTGCGAATACAGATGCAGCTGCCCCAATCCGCGGTTTGTCGCTCCAGCATGGACTCGGGCGATAGAGTCACCGCTGCTATGGACTATCTTCTGTATCGGACCTGTGAACGGAAAGTCGAAATATCGCTTTATTCATCCAAAGAATATCTCTGCATGGACGAACTGATGAAATTTCAGAATTTGAAGAACGTGCGAGTTTATTTGATCGCTGTTTCCTTGGATGATTCACTTGATTCACTCGCATACAAAGTTATGGTTGATATGGAGAAGCTTCTGAACTTGGTGTCTCAAATCAGCAACGAACCGTATCTAAGTCTAGCCGACGTGGACCACAACGATTACCGTTCTCCCCAAGGATCTACGTGGCAAATCTCAAGTCATTTCACCACCCGATCTTGGAGAAGCAGTTTTCGCGGTGGAAACCGACTAAGTTTGAACTCAGGAAGATAGAAGGAAGCGAGAAATTCTTGGAGGATCGACTGATGTCGGGGAATCTGAGGCGCGCGGAGTTCCGTGATGATCAGCACAAACTCCCAGTGTCTGTGCTCGAGAGAATCATCCAGAACGTTCTGACTTCTCCAGAGGATTACGGCAAGCATAAGCTCAAGATTGAAGCTTTTTTTGAAGAGTCTGCAGTGTCTGCGATGAACAAAATGGCGAAGAGAGGAATCTGCAGATCAGAAAAGATTCTCAATTTGCGGAAATTTACGTTTGAGAAGCAGCGGTCGCCGCTCCTCTCTGTAACAAACCAATATGGCAATCGCTGGGTAATTAGCTCTGGAGATGTGAGACGATTCCGGGCTGGTTTTCTGTCTGCCTAATGAAGTTACGATCTCTGCTGTATCGATGGTTCGCTTCGAATGAATAAATTATTCAAGTATATAGCAAATAGGACCCTCAACACAAGACTTTCCGCAGTGCTTCGTTAAAAGTTGCAAGCGAAATGAACTTTGTGTTTCCAATCTAGGATATTCAAATTCGCTTAAAGAGATTTTGAAAATTGCATTTCAACAACACAAATAAGAGCCCATCATGTCCACATTGCAAATCCAACTTTTTCAGTTTCTGTCCGCGCATCAGTTTCCCAGTCTCTTCCTGTTTGCTCGCATTGCTTTAGGTAGGAAGCAATGCCTCTGTTTCCTATTTAAGGGTGACTTTCACGTCAGCTTCATCACTCCACAATGACCTCCCTTCTTGACCAACTCGCGTTCCTGCGGACTTGCGGCAGCGACTGCCTCGCTGCCGTCTCCTCTCGATTGGTTCCGCCCGCCGTGACGGCAGCAATCCGACGCTTCGTTACGATGATCGGTGCGGAGGCAAAGCTCAAAGAAAGCTTGCTGAGCTTCGTCCTCGGCGTAGGCATTGGAGTTGCCGCTCCATATGCGATTTGGATGTTTTTCCAGAACCTCCATGTTGCTAGCTTCTTTGTTGAAGACTGTTTTAAAGTTAAATGCACCCTGCTCAACCGATTTTACTTTTGGTTTGACGAAAGATTCAAACCCAAGTACAGGCTGACAGTTAGCACTGGCGCAAGCATGGAACCGACTCTGCCATCATTCAGCGTCGACTTTCTTAAAAGAATCACAAAAGAAGATCTTCAAGTTGGGCAGATTGTCGCTTTTCGTAGTCCGACAGGTAAGCGTGTGCAAAAGCGTTTGATCTCACTCGGACCTTCCGATGTCGAACGGAACGGCGAAACGCATCGCGTTCCCGAAGGATTCATGTGGGTCGAAGGCGACGGCGAATATTCGTACGATTCGCGTCGATACGGGCCTGTGCGCGTGGATTCCGTTAAGGCAAAACTTGTTTGCTGCCTCTATCCGCTCATATTCGATCTGCGGAAGAAAGAAGCGAAGAGTTTATGTTTGTGATTTGTATTTGGTTAATAAAGATTTGGATCTTTGCATCGGCCATCTGCCTCGCTGCCGTCTCTTCTCGGGCGGTTGCTCTCTTCTTAGACTCGGCGTGGGCACCGGAGTTGCCCCTCCAGGTGCGCTTTGAATGTTTTTCCAGAGCCTCGGCTGACTTCATTTTTGAGTTGAACGCAACTGGCTTCAGTTCCTTTTTGGAGTACATTCAAGCCGACGTTCTATTTGGCTTTGGCTACAGGCGCAAGCATGGATGTGCAAGGTGCTGATGTGTGTATTCATGTTCATATAATATTCATACAATGACTGCAACTGAGCCAGACTACGTGTGCGATGAGTACTCGCCACTAGGATTCGTCTGCGACTATATTGACCGACACTTGAAAGCCGATGGCTGCGAAAGGTGGCTGAAGCCGGACCGCGCCTACGATCCCGGAACCGCGCAATTCGCGTTGTACGCGCTGCCATCAGCCAGCATCGACTTTGATAAAAGAATCACAATGATCTGTCTGCACACTAAATGATTTATTAACTTCAAGATGCAATTCACAATTATTCACTTCACAGTGACGCAATCCCTTCTCCTCTTATTTGACGAGCTTTAAAAATGCGACAGTTTCTGACGTAGCCAAAGAAACCAGGTCGTCATCTTCCACCCGTTTAGCGCGCTTGACTGTTTGAGAACCACCGAAGCCCTTAACCCGAACTTCGCATTCACAGTGACGCACTTCCACTCGGAAGGATTACAAGTAAAAACATTATAAGAAGGAAAAGATCGCGAAACTTCGAGGCGATGAAACGGATTCTCAAAAATGAATTTTCCGTCAACTCTTCTGCACAATCCTCCCTCCTCCATCTCCATCAGACGACTCTCTGTAGAGTCATCAAAATAAGCGTCAATGTCAATCTTCTTCGCACTCGGGCTTCGAAGGAAGCTCTGGACGATTCCCTCCATCACGTCGGAAGAGAGCGCAATGCGATCTGCTTGAAATCGCGTCATCTGACCTGATCTCAGCTGGTTAGCAAAAATTCAGTGTCATAGACGCCATACACACAGATGTTTGGGGGGATTCTTCTTGAAAACTGCTTTTGTATCAATCGGTTGAACACGGAGCGATAAGTCGCGATGCTAATATCCGAAAACCAGCGTTGTTCAAGCCAGGTGAGGAGCAGAGCGCCTTCCGGAGAGCTAAAAGTGCGCGCATTTCGATTGTTAATGGAAACTCTAGGCTCATTTGCTAGGAAGGAGACGAAATTGAGGAGTTTTTTCATTCCTACACCGCTCACGGGCTTCATTCTGTCGGCGGAATACATTCCGTCGATATCAATGGGATCAATCCGGAGATTCTTGAAATCGGGATGCTCCAGCAACTCGCTCATCGTCATCTCGATTCCGGACTCTAGGCGGAAGTTGTATCTCCATTTACCACGCGCGTAGGGAACAACGACGAAAGTAGCATTTAGCGCCTTGAGAAACGTCCAGTTGCGAGTTGAGAACACCGGCGTGACGCAGCGGCATCTAACTCTGCTATCTTCACAGCATTTCCACGCTGCCGCCACGCGTTCGCTGAATTCGAGGGAACGAGATCCATTTCCGCGCTGATCGGTTGGATCCGCAATCGTTTGATTTTGTTTTTATAGTCTTCTAACGTGTGAACTAGAAGCGATGCGATAGGAATTGCGTCAAACTGTGAGATTCGTGGTCTCACGTGGAAATTGCAATTTTGTCCGTCCAAAGTCCAACGTATTTAATTGCTCTCTTTTGATCTTGTTCTTGTTCTTCTGAGTAATACACAGAATTAAGGACAAGACCGCCGTTGTTGCCATCATGTGTGGTCTTTGTGTCGTTGCGAAGACGAACAAGTTGGCGCCGCCGACCTGGCGCCGGTCATCTTGGCGCCAAGAATCTGTAGCGTGGCAAACTTTGTACCTGGTCGTAACACGCTTCAGCATAGTTCCTGGCTAAACGTATCGTAACTGCCCAAGTGGTTTAGCCTAGTTTTTGGCGCCAAGTTGACAAGTTGTCTCGGGCTTGAGAGTCCAGTTGAGATCCGCGATGAGACCAGGGCAGATAGCAATGCCCCCTCTCTGATTTCGGATCTGAAAACTCTGTGAACTCAATTCCGACCGGTCATCGGATGCGCGATCGTTTGAACCACTATCATTGAGCCAAGGCGGCTCAACGTGTACAGAACAAGCCAAGAAATTGCATTTTTGGTCTGGCGAAATCTTTAAGCAAAAACTAAGCAAAAACTCTAAAAATCACAAATTTAGTCAAAGCGGTGATGAAATCAAAATTTTTAAACTTGTTGGATTACGGTATGTACCGGTTGAGGCGTTGCCATTGGTTTGCTTTTTGCTTGCTTTGTTGGTTGCATGAAACAATCATGAGAAAACGTCAATTTTAGTGACCTTCTTGTGTCCAAACACTCCTAGGATCGTCAACTTGATCAAGTTCGAACACATCGAGCAAATCGAATTGGAGAACATTATTCAATCCTAATGTTGTGAATTTTCGCCTCCACAATATCAGCTTCAAATTTGCGCTCTCTTCCTCGCCACGTGAGCGAGTGGCGTCGTTTCGAGTATCGCTCTTCTCCAGGCGGAAACGCGACTGTTAACAGAATCGCCAGCACGACGCACTGCAACAGGCCGATAAACGTAATCAGATAGGGGGATCTGAACATCAAGAGAGGCAAATTATGATCAATTCATCAACACTCACATACGACCTAAATAGCTCGCTGAAGGACGACCGTAGTGAGCATCGTAGCTTGGTACGCGAATCAACGTGAATGAGTGACCGGCGCATCCTTCAGCTGATGAATTTGTGGGCATACTGTATTCTAAAGAGACTTTTCAACATCTGGCTTTAGCTAAGAGCACTCTACCGTCGTAGGGATCCTCAATAACACCGATGGTCCACAGGCCGAGGCTGGTGAGCATCGCCAAGTAGAAGGAGATGCTCGTTGCTGTGGTCGAGACGTTGCGACAGAAGACTCCAACGAAGAAGAGACCCAGGACGGGTCCGATTAGCGTGCCCAGGAGGCTCAATGATGACTGAAATCGGAGAAAAATGGGTAGAACTACGTGGGTGGTTGCGATACCTTGATGATGCCGCCGAGAGGTTTTGCAGCGAACGCAAACGCAGTGCTCGCGCAGCCCGTGAGGAGAACGATTATCTGGAAACGGTAGGGGATTACTGTATGAATTGAGGTGCATTTCTAACGAGGCAAATTATGATTCTAGGTGCACGGAGTTCATTAGAACGACGTGTGTGGTCACCGAAACGAGGCCATTATCGTATTTATAAGATCAAAGGGAACATTGTCAAAGTCAAATCGAACGTTCACTGTGAAAGTTCGCACGTTCGAGCTCGCGCACTGTCTCGCGTGCACCGATTGCAGACAGCGTGGTCCGGTTTCAACGGGAAATGCCACTTTGCGACCTAACTCGGCTACGCATGCGATCTAGGGCTAATGTTAACAAAATCTAGTCTAGTGAAGATGTTCGCAAGGCTTCGTTCCATCTTTTTGTGCTTATTTGGTGCAAATTCATGCAATGGCAGCCGAGAAACATTGATTTCCAAAGTGACATTGATTTCTTCTTAGGCGTGAATTTGATTGTGCACCGCTACCGGAGTCTAATGAACGTGTCTACTGACTATTACGTAACGAACTATATAGAAGACAACCTTTAAAAAAGGCACAAAACTCCAAAAAATTGCATCAGAATCACCCTGAAGAACAGTCACTTTGGAATCGATGTTTCTCGGCTGCCAGTGCATGAATTTGCACCAAATCAGCACGAAGCGGTAAGCGGGCACTCAAAAAATTTTCGTCTAAATCAACATGCGCTGTTCTTTATTTGCCCACAATTGAAAATCGTCGTGTGCGGCCTACCTTATTCATCCTCAGCGCCGCATCCGGCGACAGTCTCCTCCCCATCTCGCTCGGCCGGATGAAATCCGTCCAGATCACCGCCCCAACACTGTTGAACCCAGAGGAGAGGGTGCTCAGGGTCATGGCGAAGATGCACGCAAGGAAAAGACCCGAAAATCCTGGCCAATCGGCTGAAATTTTCATTTTCGACTCAATTCAAAGTGAAATGCGGTCTTACACAGAACTTGAACAGCGAGTAGCACCACCAACTGATCATGAACATCGATCGCACCGGTCTCAAGCGGATTGCAGTTGTAGAAATAGGCGAGACAGACGACTCCGATAAAGCAGGCCATGGATCCCACCACGAAGAACATTCCACACGTCAGCCAGGCGACTTTTTGCGCTGAAAATCGCGGTTTTAGGGCTATCGCTTCGTGCTGCCTACCGTCGGCTATCGATGGTAGACTACAGTATCTCTGCACGGCCATTTGATTGAGGCCAAATAGGGACAGAAAGAGAGTTCCTCCACCTGTCAGCGCAATCCACACGCTCAGGTGCTGAAATACCGTAATTCAAGCGATTTAAGACTGGCAAACCTGGGCTGGATTCGGGTCAAATCGTAAAATCGTCCCAACGCGACCGCTTTGAGCGAAAATGTCGAACGTTCGTCCCCATCCACCGGCCGCAATGACGCCCTTGACGATTATTAGGCCAATTCCAACGTACATGACCACAGCTTGGAGAGTATCGGTCCACACAACTGCTTTAATGCCTCCAATGGTCGTGTAGAGGGTGGTAGTGCCGCCGATGATCTAAATTTTGGTCTCGCAGCGATCAAATTGATGAATTTTACCAAAATAAGAGTCGAAACTTGGACATTCGAGACACCGCTGAGCGAAATCGACGGCGCGTAGATGACGACGCCCATGTAGACCAGAGTGCTGACTAGGAAAGCAGCGGCGCTGACCAGACGCAGCGGTCTCGAGTGGAATCGTTGCTCGAGATACTCGTAGACGGAGGTCATACGCATATTGTAGAAGATTGGTATGAAAAAGTAGCCGGAAATGCCGAAAGCGATAGGCGCGCTGTAGTACAGAAGCACCCAGAGCAGACCTAAACGTGGGGTTACGGTAGAGGAGGATTGGCACCACACACATCGATATACGTTCAAATTGCTTCATTAAGCCCTTAAATTTCCTTTACACAATTTGCTTAAGGTTAAATTAGGTAGATTGGCGCGCTGAAGTACAAAAAGACCGAAAAGAGACTTGAACGGGGTTACGGTAGGGCAGAATTTTTGAAAAAATGTCAGGTTTTATTGATTTTCAACAGCTTGGGTTTAACAGTACCGCACACGTTGATCTAAGAAAAGGATCAATTTATCGCGTCAGTAGGATTACCACACACGTTGATCTCAGGCTTTCACTGGCTTTGGCAGCCCCTAGGATGACCACACACGTCGATTTACGGGCAGTAAACCTTGAATTTCCATTACACAATGATTTCGGACTATATTAGCTAGATTTGCGCTCTCTAGTACAGGCATACCCATAAGAATGGGTTACGGTAGTGGAGGATTGTCACATGGTTAATTTTAGGGTTTACTGAACACCCGAAAGCTCGGGTTGCGGTCATATTGGGTTCAACCGCACCACACACGTCGATCTAAGTGTATGATTAATTTATCGAGTGAGCAGGTCCACCACACACGTCGATTCATCGTTAACTGGCTTTATTCAGCCTTAAATTACTCTTACAAGGTTAGACTAGCACATCTCTCACAATCAGTTAGAAAATACCACACACGTCGGTCGATTCGCTCACCTCGTTGGAAAACCTCGGCCGGCGTTCCAAGCAGCGAAATCCCCGACATGAACGTCGCTAACAGCGACAGCGCCACAGGGAAAACGGGCATTTTCCGGCTTCCCATCAGGTATTCATCCGTTTTATCCTATAATCAAAGCTACAGTAACCGGGCAAACCGATAAATTGCCCTAACCAAAGCGCTTTTCCCTGGAATTTCGCGTTTAGCGCTCAGCTTCTCCATCAGCCAATAGTAAAAGCCAATC
>MQUG01000489.1:0-21993 GCA_007213375.1 Steinernema feltiae | reverse complement strand
TTTTGGTCGAGGGTTGGCGCACCTAATTTTGAATTTTCAATTTTACGACCGCACCACTGCTCTTCCTTCACCGAAAAATGGTCGCCAAAAATGACACAAATGTGACATTGCGCGCCAAACGCTAAAGTGTCTAGATAGCCTGAGAATGCTCTGAAGCAAGCCGGAAATTTGATTTAGTTTTTGTCCTTTTTTTTCGCCGTTTTTTTATTCCTAAATAACTCAACAAATGGCAGCGATAAGCGACTGAGAATTTATTCTTCACAAATACCCCAAGAAGATCACATCACTGCAGGTCGTCATGTAGATCATCCCAGTCGCTCAGGATGTCCACGTCCTCTTCTTTTCTGTTTTGCTCTTTTTGCTGCTTTTCTGCTTCGTTCGGCAGCTCAAATCGGACCTTCTTGGTAGCGCTGCCACCTTCGGCATCCAGATCAGACCTCTTTTGTGTTCTAAAAGCGGTCGTCTCAGGTTTCAAGATTCCCTTTCGCCACTCCAGACGGCCCGGGAAGATCCTTGAATAGAACAGGATTAGTAGATTTCTAAGATCTCATTTACCTGTAGGCTTGCGACTTCATTGGTAGACGGTGGCGACGGTAAAAAGCTTAACAGAGAGGTCCATCTTTGTTCGAGTTCGCCAGTAGAATGCATAATTCTGACCGCGCTCCAAAGATTAAATAACTCATCTTCGGTAACTGAAATCAAAACTCACATCAGCTGCCGTACAACTATCTCGCCTTACCGATTGGAATCTCATTTAGCGCATCAATGATGATCTCATTCCATAGCATTCTGAAAGTTCGTGTGCGGCGCATGCTCAAACCTTCGAGATCGTATTTGCAAAAGTCCGCGTGACGACGGACGATATTGAAAAATTTTTCAACCGAGAAAGCTCCGAATTTCTTGACAAAAACGTCGATTTCGTTGCACATGATCACTTTACCGGACAGATCTGAAAATGGTCGTTTTGTAAAATACCAAAATTACGTACGCAAATCAAAAGTTTGAGCATTTGTAAGCCAAAATCATCGCGACATCAACATCGTGACCACACGCGCCAATAACGGCTCTGTCGGTCAAAGCGCCGTCTCGTGGATCCGCTCGCGGTTAAAAATAGTAATCTAGGTCCCACTTGAACTCACAACACATTCAAATTCACTCCCCGTAGATCACAATAATCAGATATTCGAAAAAAAGCGCGCGACCACGCGTAGCTGGCCGTTATTGCGCTGTCAAATACGTTGTTTCGCGCCAATTTTTAAAATTGATTTTTTCCTTTGAAATCACATTGATGCATTCAAACTATTAAGCGAGCGTGAGAGCTACCGTATACCGCTAGCTCGCTCGCACTCGACAGCTTATAGCGCGCGTAATGTGAAGCGACAACAAACTGGTTAGCGCTGATTTGTGTGTGGCGCGATTGGTCCGCGGCGGCTGGTAGAGAGACGGTCTGATCGCGTTGAATAGGCGCGTTCGGACGGAGTGCACACATCGACGCTAAGCGCTTAGAAGGAGACTTCTCTAACAGTTCTAGGATGTTTCCCGCGCAAACTCACTAACCCACATTGCCAAATGCTATGAGGCAAATTCAAATTGCTGGTTTTAGCGCCTTTAGTCTAAATGTAGGTTTTACTGCTCGCAGCAGACAGTTTTTTTAGTTAAGTTGCAGACAAGCCCACAGGTACGTGTTCCTTTTTACGACGTGCCTCCCGTGCAGCGGCAGCGGTGGCAAAGGAAATTGTCTGTTCGCGATGAGAACGCAAGTGCAACGTGGGTCCAATCCTCGACGGCGTTTAGGAAACCATTCACGTCTTTGTCACTTGCGTTATTCAGACTTATTTATTTAAAATGTCGTTTTTCCGCTACTAGAATGCATTAAAGCTCCGCGGTCATTCCGCTCAGCACGCGCAGTCATCTCTTGATACCCACCGCCCTCAAACTGATCAAAACAACCAGCTGCAAACGTTGAACGGAACGTTTTCTCGCGGAAGTCATAAAATTTGTCAGGTGCACTCGCAAGTTCTGTTTTCGGCCCAATTGGCAACTTGTGCAGCAACGTTCATCGTTTCCTTGAAATGCTCGATTTGTACCTTGTAGTGTGCTCTGACATCAACGCCGCGGTGGTGGACAACGCTGTCACTGCGCTTGAGGAAAGGGAATATGACGGTTATGTCACCAAACAGCCTCATCAACAATTTAATCATCTAATGAATCATCAATATCAACGCGTTTTTACAGCTTGTGCCTGAACGTTGTAGTCAACGACATGCACTCGGACCGTAGTTTTGGGCTTCGTGTCACAGCAAAACTTGAAAAGTAGTCTTCTGTAGGCTGTAAATCCCAGAAATGTCGAGATGGTGATTACAGGGATTCTGATCTGCAATAATCGAGTATTTCTCGTTTTTGCTCAGGCTCACTCACGTAGCCACAGTAGCGATTCACCATTTGCACGATGGCAGAGACCATAAAATAGGGATGGCTTTTGACCTTTTGCTCATTGGGTACTGTAGCGATTAGGATATTGAACACGTTGTTTAGTAGCGCCGGAAAGAGCAGTATGTTTGGCGTTGTCGTGTAGAGAATCACCGAAATTAGCTGTTTTTGCAACAAAGGGCTGGAATTTCGCTTTGAATACCGTAGGATCACAATGAGCGACTAAAAGTAAGAATCAATTCTCGGAGCTTTAAGCGCGGCTCTTACTATAGTATACAGTATGATTAACAACAGCGTTGGTCCAATTGTTAGAACGTGAAGAGAGGCAAACAAGAAGTCGTTGACGAGATCGGGCAAAAAATCAGGATGCGACACAGAGACCATAGTGTAGGTGTTCGTGAAGAGCACTGTGAAGCAGATGAACATAAAACCGCATCTGTAGAGTCGGCTTCTTTTTCTAAAAATCAGTTTATAAACGCGATGAGTTTGTCTAGATTGCGCCCAGAATTGCGATTATTTGGTTTAAACAAAGAGGCTGAATTGGTTCGCGCTGGACGAATCAATACTCGAATTGCGCCGGTTTTTGAGCCGATTTCGCATTTTTCTCGGAAAATCGGTTTCTTTGGTATGGTCAGCCGACTCAAACCTCTAGCAATTATACGCCAAATGGCCACAAATTCACCGAGAACACTAGATGTGAGCTAACTAGTTGGACACGGCGTTCGTTATTATCTCAAGTTGGTTCAAAACCATAATTGTAGCTACTGAACTACTTTGACTAAGAACGTGTTGGTGAACGTTGATTTTTAGCCAATTTTCATAGCCAAAGAGCCACAACCGAGTGTTTTAATGGCCGTTATAGTGGAGTTTGAAATGAACGCACATAACATCATGATTTGAGATTGATGTGTTGCACTCATCTCTGGCAATCTTAAGTTGGTCCTAGAAAATCAAGCTGTTGGCTGTGCTTGGCTCAGAACACGTAGGTAAAAATTGCATTTTTGTTCCTTTTCGAGCCATAACTGCGTTTTAATCACCGTTATAATCCAAGTTGAGATTAAAAGGAACGCGCATGACGTCAGAATCACGATTTGAGGCTGATGTGTTGCAAAGTCTGTGTCTCTTTGAGCAAAAAACCAATTCAATGGCACAATCGCCACAAAACTCTACATTCTGAAGAGATTAGCTTTGTGACCTACGTTGGATGAAAAATTCTGACGAATGTGGACGGAAACGTGTAGGAAGAAAACGTTGCCACAACCATCAACAGCGCTAGGGTACGGTAGACTTGTGAAGCAATGTCTTGGAAGATTTTGCCAATCATTTGGACCAAATCAAGTCTAAACAAACGCTCTAGAACGCTCAAAACAAGAATAAAATGCCCGCTAACTCATCTCTGTAGTAATTCCCAGACGTATCGACCTCTCCTATCAGCTGCAAAACGCTAATTCCGATCATAATCACGTCGCTAGGAGCGTGAGTCAAGAACAGCCACAGCGTATAGAGCCGGCTGACGTCACGCTGGTCGATTCGCTGCGAAACAAAGACTATTAGCGTCACAAAGCAGAGATTCGACATGGAGACGGTCGCCTGAATGACTGGAGTGCTGGAGAACACTCCTAAAATTGCAAAATTCGTTCTAAAATTCTGCAAAATCCAAAATAATCCTACCAGCTGCTACAAGCTCGCGCGATTTGTTCACCGCTGGCATGTGAAACTACCGGACTGGGCTCGAGGCGATAACACAGCGCGCTACGTTCTGATGGAAGCAGGTGCGCTGAATGACAGATTGTGTTATTCAATTAGTAAACACAAAAAATTGATTTGCAACTTGTGGGGTTTTTGGGATTGAATCACGGATAGGAGAGCGAGGGTAGCAGGAATTGTGGTAATTGAATGGTTTGCGCCGAAAATCTCGATTTTTAAAGTCAACAAAGCCTTCCAAGACTACAAAGTAGGTGATAAGACCGTAGCCTAACTACAACTTGGTAGACCAACATATAGTAGCGCTTGCCATCGCATTTTTGGCTTTGAATTTCCCTATTAAAAGCCGCGCATTTGAGCCAAAATGAGCTGCGAACAGTCATCAGCCAATCGCAGAGTGTGGCCTATATGTGCCTCCAGCTCACCGCTCAAACATCACATGCGATTGGCACCTGTTTGCGCGTCACACTCACACGGCCCACAAAATGAGCATTGTCCTGTCCTAAGCGGTCTATTGGAAGGTTTAGAAAAATAGCATTAACTTAACTTATTTTTATCCTTAGCGTTTTGAAACGTGCACGTAACAACTCGGCGCCGGGACGATTTGGCGCCAGGTCACTACGAATGCCAAAAATCTAGGCTTCAAGACTAAGACAGTCAGCCTAAGCTGATCCTAGAGTTAAAGCTTAGTTAAAGTCTTGTGAGGCTCTACAAAGAGCTGAGTCGTCCTGCCCGATGAGATCAGAGTTTTACCAGATCAAATCAATCCAAATGCACATACGGGCTGCTACCTAGTACATAGTATCTCATAGTAGTCACTAGTTTCGATCTTGCAACGAACACTCTGGAGACTTCAACTCGCGATGACACTACTGCAACTATCCATAGAGTCACAATTTCAGATCATCTAATCCACGCTTCTTACAATGGCAAAAGCTACCCTGACAAATCAATTCGGGCTGAGAGCTCTGGACGATCTCGTGCAGGAGATCCAGAGATTCCCGAATATCTACGAGCGCAAATGCACTGCATGGACTACGCTGGAGGCTCTCGAACCGCACGTTCGCAACGACCTCAACGAAGTTGTGATAAAGATGAATATGAAACACGAGAGGACCGACTCGAAAAGTAGGACTGTCTTTTTGTTTGACTTTACGCTTTTAAACTCAAATGTGTGAACTACCGTAACCAAAAGTTGTTTAAGTGACTGAAGATTTAATCTGGCGGTCCTGGCGTTCTCTCCGCTATCGCTTCATCACCCAAATCAACAAGGGAAGCACAATTAAAAAATGGGATGAACATCTGGACTTTCTGCTGCCGTTCACGGAACAAGGCGGCCAGAGACGGAACATACCACGAGGCCAATCAATGCCCGCTGTACACTTTGCCGCAGTCCCTGCTCAGCCAGCTCCAAGTGCCGCTCAAAAGGTAAGAAATTCCGAATTTACACTGTAAGCAACCGTTTAGTGTTTCAGACTCGTCCTCTCTCCATTCTGCTCGGACCGCAATTCATCCGCGATCTCGTTGAGGAGGTGCGCAAGTACCCAATTCTTCGCGAGAGGCGCCTCGTCAAAGCTGCAATCCCGCCTGAAGTTCGCGACAGTTGGGTGAAGGTAATTATCGCGCTCCACTCCAATAGCGGACAGTACAACGACGGTAAACAAATGAACAAAACATTTCGTTTAAAATCGGATTTCAGAACTGCCCGACGATCTATTCGAGAGTGCATGGAAGAGCTGGAGATATCTGCGGAGGACCCACGGCACCAAGGAAGCACCAAAGCGCTGGAAGTCAATCTTGAGTTGGCTGAACGAGGCACCGCCGCCGGTTTCAATGCTCCAGGCGTCGACATCTCGCGTGCTGAGACCTCGGCAAGTGAATGCCGCTCCGCCGGTCAACGCAGGAGTTCCGCTCTTCTACCACCTACCAGTCTACCCAGATCCCTCGCTCTATGCTACTCTTGCTTATCAGCAGCTCGTTGCCCCGTCGCGCTCCGCACGCCTCATGTCGCTGCCCCCAACTCGAGAACAAGCTGACTTGCAGCAGATGGCGCTGTACACGCAGTTCTGCAGTGACTTGTACAGCCTTCGGTTGCGTCAGCCTGATCCGTCCAACGGTGGCGCTTAGGATCTCAGATTCAATTATTTTTCTTTTTTTTGATGGAAATGTGCTCAATGTAAAGTTTGATTGTCATGAAACAGATAGTGATTGTCGATGCTCAACTATCAGAACTCTTATTTGGTGGAAGATTGTGCGTCTAGCAGGTTATATTCATTTTGCAACGGTTTGGATTGTATTTGTGATTTCAGCAAAACATGGGCTATGTGATTCTTCGTTGTCCTGACTGTCTTTGTCGGTTAGCTTAGTTATTGGCGTACCAGGCTTCGTAGGGCGTATCAGGGTTTCTATTTGCGCGCTCTTTGAAGTTGGCGCTCTTCTATTAGCGCTTTGTCACGTAATCACTTAAAGAAGAACACACCGTTTGTCCTTGGCAATCAACAATCTTGGCTCTCATTATTGCTTACAAACGCCGTCCACAGGCTGCTTTACGCTGTATCAGATAATGATGATTTGAAATGTCTAATTTTCAAATTCAAAATTCGCAAAAATGCAAATTTTATTATTGCATTCTGAAGGGGTTGAGAAGTCGGCTCACTTCAAACGACGGCGGCGGTACGTGCCAGCTGCACAGGGTGGCGCGAAGACAGAAGAATGCAAATGCGATCGGCAAAGAAAAGAGGCGGCACACAAGCGATCGTAAAATTTGAATTCGAATCCGTCGATTGCACAAAGCGTGCATAGAGAACAATTCTTGCTCTATTCTTACCCATTCGGCGCTCACAGGGCTTCGTCTTTCAATGTATTTTCTGATCTCGCCACCTCAACGCGCGCTTACACGACGCTTTGGAACGTCATCCCCTCAATTCCCCTTGTTTTCAGATTCTCTTCCCTCAACTGTAATCAAATGGCGCAGGCTAATACGAGAGGGCGTCGCGGCCGACGAGTGAGATGCCCATGCGTTTGTGATCATCTTACGATCTAATTCTAGGAAATCCCCTTAAGTCATGTGTTCGGCCCTGCGTACGTGAAAGATCTTATCGGCCAACTGCGCGCCTATCCCATACTGCATGATAAACGCATGGTTAGGGCAGCTGTCACGCCGGAGCGCATGCCAGCTGACTGGAAGCCAATCTGGGAGTTGATCGTCATCGTTTTGGAGGCAAGATACAGCGGTGGTAGATCAACAGCTTGTAATCTGGTGACTGATCGTTGGTTTTCAGCCAGGGACTTTTCCCGCCGGGCTTGGAAAACCTGGCGGCAACTCCTGGGAACCCATGGCAAGCCACAAGCGGCAAAATGCTGGTCGGAGGAGCTCCAGTTCCTCAACGAAGCTGCAGTTCCTCAGCAACAACCAGATGCAGAACTTAATCAGCTAGCTCCTCCGACAGTCCGCCCTCAGCTCCTCCCGAATGACGATGACGACGACTTTGTGGAGATTGTCCGCGTTGTTCCGACTCCACCGCTCCGTTCAATCGCCGCTCCAATTCCCCGCGATCCTCAGGAAGTCTTAGCTTTTCGGAGACAACTGCAAGGCTTGGATCATGCTGAAATTGATCGTTTGCACGCCCAAGTAATGGGCATGGTTTGGGGAACGAGGATTTAAGTTCATTGTGCTTTGTTTTTATCAATAAATACAGCTTAATGATGTTCAGTTCGGTCGTTTGTTAAGTGAAGATCTGCAATGATCTTCAGCGCTGCTCTCCTGACGGCGTTGAGCGCGGCTTCCGAATTCCGTTTCTTCCTGATTTTGCCGTGGATCAACTTCAACATCGCCTCTGAAATTAAGACTCGTAAGATAACTCTCGCACGTCTCAACTTACTGAATGAGTCGTTAGAAGGCGGCGTTTGCGGCACGGAAACGCCGAACAAAGACGGCGCGAACGAAACGTTTTGAAAATAGGTCTCATAGGTCGGAGGCTCCGGCTCCAACACAACGATCAAAGACGTGGACGAAGCTCGGTCGTTGTGGTGTTCTGCTGGGCATGGAGCTGGCTCAGGATTTGATGTTCCTGGAAGAGCCGAGCTCTGCGCTTCGTTACAATCAAGAAAGTGCAGATAGGTAATCCATTTCTTCGAAGCTCTGTGCGTGTTGTGCCAAATGCGGAAATTTCTCCACGTCTTCCAAACCGTGCTCGATGGAGCTAAAAAGTGATAATTGATGAGATTAACATAAATCAAGGTTGCAGAGTTGCACAGATTCAAAGACCAAACGCCGCGTTTGAGTGTAATTTTTCAGTAGAAATCGGTAATTGTCATTTCCAAACCATCACTCACCTGTTGGAAAAGCCTTCTTCACCTTCTTCATAACCTGATTCCACGCCCGACGATCTTCGCTTCGCATCTCATCCGGACTCTCCGTCCTTTTCATGTATGCTCGACCGTGGAAGCAAGGATGTTTTGCGATTTCAGTGAGCATAATCTTTATGATTTCATCACCGTACTCGTATGCTAAAGCCTTTTCCTAAAATTAGAACTTTTGCCCTTTTAAAGTGAATATTTGACTTGCCTTCTTAGCCTTCAACGGAGCTCGTTTTAGAGGAGCGGCCTGTAAAAAGGCGCGTTTATTCCTAAACTCATTTAAGAACAGAAGCTGATGTTTCAGTCTATCAGAAGACGTTTCATGACCGGCCATGAAGCGATAACGAATGCGTCTCCACGACTGCCAGCAGAGATCGCTGGTCGCTAAATGTCAAATTCAATCAATACCCAATTTTAGGTGAACTGACCTTGCCCACCGAATCTCGTCTTTACCGCTTCAACAACTTTGAGCCAATCCGTGAGACCTCTCCGAGAGAGAACCGAAACATCGTCTGACAGATCGACCTGGGTAGAGTAGATTTTGCGTTCTTTTTCCACCTCTGAAACGAGGAATTCCACCGCAGCGTTGCCGTACAACCCGAGCAATGTCTTTGGCATAGGATCTGAAAACCGATACAAAAGGTTTCGATCGATCGTCGCGTTATCAACTCAAAAACATGATGTAATTAATGACGGGAAATGCTAAGGAACAGTCCAATCAACGATCACAAAATTAACGATTTTGAATTGATAATTCGGCGCGTTGTGCCAGCATTTAATGAATTTGTACCTCTCATTAGTATCACAAAAGTCGCAAGATTACGATAAAATACAGACATAAACGCCTTTATAGAGGAACCTTTTTGTTTGTTGTTAGATTTGTTTGCACTGATGGTGTAAACACATGCATAGAGAGCGAAATAAGAGTCAACTTTGCTAAGACGACCAGAGGAATCGATAAAAATGTTCTTTTGCAGGCATAAAAAATAAGAAAACAACGCGTTCCCCGCTTTCTGGGTCTTAGTTGACGTTTCTTAGCAAATTAATTGCCACAGATCAAGAAATTGATCACATTTGCCGTCAGTTCAAGTGGTAGAACTCAAATATTAAGAGCTCAAAGAACGCATCACTCCCGAAGGAAGATGGACACGACAATCAAATTAATTAAAGTCTAGACAAATCAAACGCTCAGCTACGAATGGACCGATGAAAATTGCAGCGAAAAGTCAAACAAAATCGATTACGCCGTCGGGGACATTCTGCTCGTCTGCTATCGCGGCGACCAATGAACGATAAGAAATCGATTCATCTCATTGCACAATTAACCAGTTTCCTTTGAACTTAGTTTCTGTTGTAGTTCCAAATAACAGTGATAACATGCGAGAAACTAGGTCTCCTATCAAGTCAAAAACAAAGTAATCAATAACAACGCTTCCGGTTTGTTTGTTTTGTTTTCATCTAAACGTGCTTTGAGACCAAAGCGACAAATCGACAGAATTGCGCAGCTGTGGGAGGGTAGAAACATCTGGATAAATTCTTATTTTACTCTATAATGTATGTAAAGCATAGGTGAGTCCGCACACCGAACCTAAGGCGTTTACTAAAATTGAAATCATGTTTATAACAGGATTCGTTTTTTTTTTCTCGGATAAACAGCGTCAAATGACGGCAGCTCTGCTTAACCACGATGCAGCTGAATTATTTGCTTTTGGTTGACAAGTCGACCTCTGTGGAGGTGTAGAGAGTGATTGTTTGCAAGTCAAAACCAAGGCGAAATCGATTTATTTTGCTTCTTTTTATTTCATTCGGTCACCCTTCAACACGTGCATGAAGATCTGCAATGATCTTCAGCGCTGCTCTCCTGACGGCGTTGAGCGCGGCTTCCGAATTCCGTTTCTTCCTGATTTTGTCGTGGATCAACTTCAACATCGCCTCTGAAATCACTCTTAAGACAACTCTTCTACGTGTCAACTTACTGAATGAGTCGTTAGAAGGCGCTGGAGGCGGCGTTTGCGTCACGGATACGCCGGACAAAGACGGCGCGAACGAAACGCTCTGAAAATAGGTCTCATAGGTCGGAGGCTCCGGCTCCAACACAACGATCGAAGACCTGGACGATGCTCTATCGTTCTGCTGTTCCACCCAGCTGTTCTTCAACGGGATTGAACTTATCAGTGGCGTTGCTGCTGGAGGATTATAGTTATCAAGAAATTCCAATTGTTTCATCCATTTCTTTGATGCTCTGTCGGTGTTGTGCCTCAGGTATAGGTTCCGCAGTGTTTTCCACGCCTTGATCGAAGAAACTAAACAGAATTTAATTAGAAACGCCACTCTACTGGTCCTGCAAATGCTCGAAAAGATGCGATTTATCGAGGGATCAATATAGGCCGAAATGGGACTTGAAAACAGCCCACGGCGACCAGGAATGTAAGCCACAGCTGCTCGAATACGCTCCCTTTCTTCCGGGTTTGCCATGCACGACGTCACACCTACCGTTCTTATAGCTCTGATCTAACACTGTCATAACTTCGCTCCACGCCCGACGATCTTCGCTTCGTAATTCATCCGGATTCGCCGTTTTTCTCATTTGCAGGCGGTTATGGAAGCAAGGATGCTTGACAACTTCAGCGAGCATAGTCTTCACAATATCTTCGCCGTACTCGCAAGTTAGGCTTTTATCCTAACAACTGGTTCTGTGTTAATTGAATGGAAGTTGTGCGGCTTACTCTAGGCTGCAGCTCAGCGAAATCATTCAAAAACGACAACTTATTTTTCCACTTTCCCAGCGACCGTTCAGGATTGCGGAAACCAATCAAGTAGCGACGGCGAAGGCTCCTCCACGAGCGCCAGCAGACGATGTTGGTCGCTAAAGTTACACGTCATCCTATGGCTATGGAGTCTCCATACCTTCATCTCCATATTTTGTCTTCAGCACTTCCACGACTTTGCTCCAATCGGCGCGACCTTTCGGGGACAACGCGGAGACGTCGTCGCCCACAGAATAGATTTCGTGGTATTTTTGCACCTCTGCGACGAGGAATTCAACAGCTTGGCCGCCGAATAAGCTCAGAAGTGTATCACAAGGCATAGCGTCTGAAAATGATTGCTTGGGTGAAAATCTGCTATTCTAGTGGGACTCGGTGTCAACATAGAGCAGTTGACACTATTGGACTGGCTCTAATGACTGAATTGTGGATGATTATCAGGCAAAATCAAAACAGTCCTCACAAGCAAGTGAAATATAATAACAGCCCAGTCAGTCTAACTAAAATAAAGCCTGATTTTCAGACTATTCTTCTCCAAAAGTGTCCTGTTGCAGCTGATTGATGCCATCTCGCTGTGCGAGTCACCCTTATTCGCGCTACAAACACAACAAACTTTTGGTCATCGGGTTGTGCTACGTCAGACAATTAGAAACGACCAAACCAATGCTCATTCTCGACATCTCCATCTCGTCAGCCACTCGCGATCAGTCCGTTATCTGTTTCGCGGTAAATCAGCGCACACGCGCGGTAAAGAAACAGTTCCTAATCAAACAACACACGGAAACCACAAGCGAACAGGCCGAAATCTTACTGCGGACGACACTTATCGCACTCGCATTCTTATGAGGCAAAAAAAAAATCAATCAATACCGCGTCTGTCAATTGTGGTTTCCTAAGCGGAACGAACAGTCCATGAGGCGCAGTCAATCCAAATTTGAAACTCTAAAATGTCCGAGACCGGCAGCATTGTCTAGCTGACGTGGAGTTTGTCTATCTCTCAGCACTCGATCGTCTCGGTACTCTAAATCGAGACTTTCTGTTGAAATGGACGAATACAAACATTCATTGCAAGTAGCACCACATATCCGTTTTGTACACCAAATAGCATAAGAGCAGCCTTAGGTTGAATTCAAACCATGCAGATTATTAATAATCTTGAGCGATTGGTGTCGCAAAAGGTTCAACGTTGTTTCTGAGTTTCGTTTCCGCAAGATTTTGCTATAGATCATCTTGAGCAGCGGTTCTGCAAAGAGCAAAAAATCTGAGAATAATGGAACTGAGTTCCGTATTAACGTACTGAATGATTCCTGCTGCTGTGGTGGCTGCATGGCATGTACTGTAGAATTTTGTAGGAGTGAAAATTGAAGCGGCGTATTCGCGGCTTGCATGTAGAACGGCGGTGGCTGCGCAAAATGCGCAAAATTGTTGATTGAATTCGGTGGACTCGGCTCCGAGTTGACCACATCGACGTATCCTGTCGATTCCGGTCTGTCGATTTTCACAAACGACTCGTGCGGATTCTCTTCGTTGTAGTTGAGGCGAATTGGGCACCCGGTTGACCGGGTCTGTGGAGTATTCGTGGTGTCCATCTCCTCCTCCTCCTCCGGAGGCTCGTTCTCGTGTCCTCGCAGGAAGGTCAGATAATCGGCCCACTTCTTGGGACTTTTCTTACATTGGTATAACGTGCGGAGGTTCCGCCACGCCGCCCACACACTGCTCGATGCGGCTAAATCACGACGTTGCTTAATGAAGGCGCGCCAATTGACGATTCAAGACTGTACCTGTTGGGTAGCGATCGTTTATGACCGACATTACTGCCTCCCACGTTTGATACGCGCATTCCTCTAGGTCTTCTGGGTTCTTTATTTTCGCGATGGAATACTTGTGAAAGATGGGATATTTGGCGATTTCACCGATTAGCAGCTTGACAATGTCGTCGCCAAACTCGTGCGCAATGCGTCTCATCTGAAAACCGCGCGTTACTGCTACTGCGAGGCTATTTATTACCTTAGGGCTGTCGGTTGATCGACTCCTGTGCGCAGCTTCGCTGTAATCGACAATTGAGCGCAGTCGAGGAGTTTGCGGTGTGTCCTCCACTTCCACGTTCTCTCCATTCTGATTCTCTGGCGCTCCGAGGAATTCCATCTCGTCGGTCCATTTCTTCGGTGTGCGATTGTTGAAGTGATAGATGCGCAGGTTCTGCCATGCGGTCCATACTCGGTTTGAGGGAGCTAAATGCAATTTTTTTGGTGGTAATAGTGGAATAAAGTGGATTGAGACGCGCACTGATTGATCAATTCAAAATAGTCATTTGTTTGAACAGCGTTTGCCAGACCTATTGATACGTTTCGTTCGTGTTCGCCTTACGATTGTTTTGATCTCATAAGAATATGTACATCTACAAACATTAATAGAGGCTGTGTATGACAGCACTGCTAGTCAGTACCTGAACCATTACTTACCAGTACGCTTACTACCCGTTCCTAAAGTTGGTAATCACTTATCGTTTACGTAGCTCATAAGAAAGAAAATTCCAGTTTCGCTTCAATAAAAGCTGCTATTGACAGCATTGCTAGGCAGGCAAATAAAGTTGCTTTGAGTAAAAGCTATTTTGCAATGTACCGAAACAATCAACTACGTGTTTAGAGCCTTGTTACAATTTTGATTTTAAATAACCCAGGATCATATAGATGATACTCAAGTGCAGAGACGCTTACTTCTCGAATAAACAGCTAGATCGTTCTTAAATCTGAAAATCTCTGTTCATCATTTTTCTAGCTCATAAGAAGCGCTAACAATAACAGCCTGAACCATTTTTAGTCAATCATGTCACTGCTTGGAAATTTAGAATTTAGCTGGAATCAACAAAGTCTAGATTTGTATACGTGTTTAACCGTTATTATAGAGTTTTTAGAGTTATTCTAGAAAGGTACAGAGGTTATCGCTCTAGTAATGCTAGTTCAACAATCTAATTATCCGATCCTAATGGCTGATGATCGCTTTCTTCCAGCTCATCATTTTCCAGTTAAAAAAGACATAACGTTTGGAATAATAGAAGGTAAAAACAGCTGCTTCGAGTATATTTGCAATGTACCTAAACGATCATTAGTCAATCATCAACGTGTTTGAACCCCTGTCAAAGCTCTTTCATTCAAAATTTTGATTTTTAATAACCAAGGATAATATAGAGAGATTCTAAAAACATTTCACTTATGTGCAGAGAGGCTTTTTGCTTGATTAAGGCTAGTTCAAAACTCTCATCATTCGTTCCTAAAGATGGAAATCTATTTCTATTTACTGACTTTTGCAGATTAATGTTCAAATTGGAAAATCACGCAAATAGATGATACACACCACTGTTCTGAGTTAAACCGCAATAACTAAACCACTAACTAATACAGGCCAAAAATCGAGTAATGCGAATATTAACAGCTCATAATTGGTATTTTTTTTTCAATTCTGGTCTACTTACCGCTCGGATAATGCTGATTCACAGCGCTCATGATTTGGTCCCAAAGCTGACGATCGCTTTCGTCCAACTCATCCGGTGTCTTTGTTCTGCGGACAAGGCCGCAATTGTGAAATCGCGGGTATTTGGCAACTTCGCTCAGCAGCACTCTGATTATATTGTCGCCAAATTCATTCGCAATCGCTCTCTGAAATCATTAATTTTGTATGTTCAACAACACGCTGTTGATGCTCACCTGTCTTTTCCCGGGCGAAATTGACGAAACGCTGGATTGTTCCTTGATGAATTGACGACACGGAGTGCCTAGGCCAGAGCCTTCTGGGATTTCATTAAGGAAATCAAGTTTATTGCCCCATTTATTCAACTGCGGCGCATGCTGCGGATTGCGGCGTCCCAAAAAATGCCGATTCCTCAAGCTTCGCCACGATTGCCAGCACGCATCGCTATTTGCTAAATTAGGCGTTGATTTCAAAGGCGAAAATCAGCAAAAGAAGCTCACCTTCTGGGCCAAACGTCTCCTGCATCACATCGACCACTTTCTGCCATGCCGTTTGGCCTTCAAACGTCAGGAACGACACATCCTGTTTGGGCCAAATCAGCACCGAATAGATTTCTGGGTATTTTCGCACCTCCGCCAAGAGTTGCTCAACGGCGATTGTGCCAAACTTGGAGAGAAGCACTCCTGGTGCCATGGCGGCGCGACACAAATCTGAACGAACGTGAGAGAATTGCGAATTTCCCAAGCGATGCGATCGCAATTCGCGCGTTTTCTGTTTCCACACGGGCGCCCTCGACCGCTGCGGAGGAGGAGACAATGAGGGTGGCGCAGTGCGTTCTCACATCGATCATACAGTGCAGACAGCAGGGTTGAAATAATGATCTGAACAGTGGAATACAGCAAAACCAGCCACTTGCAATCATCCAGTTCTCCCTTCAAGGAAACGCGCCGCCAAAAGTCGATGATTACAGTCGCGTCGCTCGCCACGATCGCAATTTTTTTGACAAATATCCAAGGCCGCATAACGCAACAGAGCATTGCCAAGCGTTACAGGTGAACAGGACACAAAAGCCGCATGTACGGCGCGCGTATGTCCATGCCAAGCCACGCCTCCAACGTAACCTCTATTCATGTTTTGCATGCGGAAAGGTGGCGTTGAGATGTGAAACGGTAAGCGACATGAAAGAAATCACGATTTTAACGACCGAATAGCGATGCCGAATAGCCTCACGGCATTGATTCAGCGTGTGAATGTGCGAAATAGCTGAAAATTCAGTCTATCGGACTGTTCTTTAGATCAAATTTGCAGCAAGATGGCACGCGGTCTATAGTGATTTCAAATGGCTGGTTTTGAGTCAGTCAGTGATTGGCTTTGCATAGAATAGAATAAACAGAGCACGAATTGCATCAATGTTTAGCGATTAACAACGGAAAATCAGGAAAAAGCAGACGTTGATCTGACCATAGTCATAACATTAAAGTCTAAACGATAACACTTCATCGCGTTCTTTTCATATTTTCACACCGAATTGAACAAATGAGCGCGACCAACACCGTGCAAAATTCAACAAAACCACGCTGTTTTCACACGTTTGAGACACGCATTCATTGATTACAAGAAGAAGAACAATTCGACATTTCCTTTAGATCAGAACAAACCGTAAATGCGCCAGTTAAGTGATGAAACGGGGATTTGCGCTGCCCACCGGCAGCCAGAAATACACAGAATATGAAGAAATACACTTGAGCATTTAAATCATTTGAATACTTGAAGATGTAAAAGGCTTTAGAAGAACAAGACACGTAGAGGAAGACGGAACGTAACTGAGCAAATGTGATGATTGAACTACACTACAAAATTGCGTTTTGCTGCAAATTTTCATTGATAACAGATAACGGACAAACAGACGCTGGAGGAAAGAAATCGATAAACAGAAAGCAAGCGGCAGCAGTAGGCGGTTCACGCTTGTTCCTGAACATTACTGACAGTCTGCAGCACTCGCAATCTCATTTTATGAAGCGCAAGTTCAGTGTTTGGCCTTGATTCGATTCGACTGTACAGCACTTTGAAGAGTGTAACTGAAATTAGCCTGTTAGGATGACGTTCTCGTTCAGCAGGTCACTTACTGAACGGATCCTTGCCCATTCCAAAGTCGCCGATTCGGACCATTCGGATCGGCTGAGGGATCGAGAGATAGGAGGTTGTGTTGTGCATGTTCGAGGAGGTGGATGGACGAGGTGATTCTCGCTTCTCGACCGCACGGGACGTTGAATAGACGGCTTTTCCGGGCCGCATGCGCTTTGGCCGAATCTCTTCATCTTCTGAATCGGTCAAGACGATAACTGATTGAACGCTCTGAAAATGAACGCTCCTTTGACGCCGCGCCTAATAAGCTACAGTACCCTGTGACGAGGAGACGAATGCCGATTAGCAATGGAAGATGGATGCACTCGCGGGCTGCGCCGGATACGTTTTGGTGTTGGGGGAGCCGCAATCTCCACGTCGCTCTCCTCCTTGAATCTGTCGAGAGCGTCCAGAAACGACAAATTTGTGCGCCATTTCTGAGATCGCACAGCAGATCGATTGTGATAGGTGCGAAGGTTGCGCCAGGCGCGCCAGGCCTGCTGTGAAGAAGCTGAATCAGCTGAAGCTCAGTTCAGCAACTCAAATTCCGCGCTTACCTGCGGGAAAACTCTCCTGCAGCTCGCTGATGATTTCGGCCCACGATGCGGCGGATTTCCCATCGAACTCCGCAACGTTTTCGTGTTTCCGCACGAATTCGTAGTCGTGAAACTCTGGATGCAGCGATACTTCATCTATGAGAAAGCGGATCGAGTCGTCGCCACAGTCATAGGCCAAAGGCTTCTCCTGTAAGCGTATCTCCTCATCTCAAGCTCTAATTCGAGCTACCGCAGTACCTTGCTAGCTCCACTGGCAGTAGCCTCAAAATCATTGCACCCCTTTGGCTCTTTCTTTCCGTCCAAAAACGCCAAATGTTGGGCCCACTTGTTAGGCTTGGGGCTGAGGCTTGATGCTACGCGCTGTTGACAGCTTAGATTGCGCCACGTCTTCCAACAAGACTCTGAAGTCACTGAAATCATCAAATCGATTAATCTAAGCGAAATGAACTGTTACATTGTGGACCAAATGTTTTCTGCATTTCATCGACTATCCGCGCCCATGCGTTTTGTGCTGCCGACGGTAAGGCGGCGACCGCATCGCCCACAACAAGGCGAACTTTGTATACTTCCGGAAACTTTTGAATTTCCCTAATGAGCATTTCAACTCCGCGATCTCCGAACAATACTTGCACAGTAGACATTCTGAAATTGAGACGAACATAAGCTTCAACCGAGGTTCAAACTGCACTCACAGTGACACGACATTGGCGCGAAAATCTTTAGCGGATACTTAGCGTGATCTTTTCGAATTTATAAATGCGATTGCAATTGATATGGCGCTGTTAATGGGATCAGTTTGAGACGAGGAACATCCGCAGTGTTTGCCAAGTGACTTTGGGCCCAACAGCGAGCATAAACTCACCAGGGTAGCTGGAAGCTCCGTAACAAACCCCACTTGGACCTTACTGGGTTCAGTTATAGTTTGATAGCAGATTTTACAATTTTGTCGCCTAAATCGGTTAAATTTTGATCGATAAAATGGAAGCTTCATGTCAAGTGTCTCAACCTACTCATCTCAACGAAATAGAGTGAACTTAAATACCTGATTATAAGTGCTGTTTGACGCGCTCAGCTCAGTTTCACTTTATATCAGAAAATAAATCAGTTAAAGCAAAATAAAGGGTCAGTTTTTAACTTAAAAACACATTTAAAAACTAAAAAAACGCAAAACTTATCGAAGAATGTAGCACTGGCAATCGCAAACAAATCAAAAACACTTGTGCCGATCGATAGTTTCGCAACAAAACAGCTTCAGGTGTAGTTTTAGTCAACAACAATGCAAAACAACAGTACACAAGAACAAACGCGACCATAGTGGCTTTGAATTGACTCGCCGCAGACTTGAAAGTGAACGTTTGCAGCAACCTCTCTCAAATTAGCCCCCAACATGGAGCGTTTGAAGCAACGCCGAGTTCCTACCAAACGCGCCGCCGTGTTGCGACGTCGTGCCACTCAAATTTTTATTATCGCTTCTTGCCAGCGCGTACAATTCACAACGTTCCCTCTTTTGTCTGCATCTGCATAGCTAATGTGCTGCTCGCGCGATGCCAATTGACGTCGGCCGCCGCCACCCTTCCTCTACGTTCTCTTCCTCACATTCAATCACCGCAGATCTCTCGTCATCAAAGATTGAAAATTCGATTCTGGAGCGCTCAGATTTGAGTGGAATAAAAATTGCATCTACTGGGTATTCCCAAATATAATGAGCAAACTGTTTTTTAAATTAATTTTTCACAATTTTCAATTAAAAGGCATACTTTTGCAACGCAGTTTGGCCCCATTCAATCGATCAATCAAACCAGAAAATCAGATAGCAAGTACACGTCCACAAATTGCCTCTCAAAAAGCGATAATTATCTATGGTTGTTTTCGCTGCCATCATTAACTCTAACCTGTTTTGATGGACTATCACTCAAAGTCCTCAGTTCTTCATGTTGAACGACATCTCTGTCGTTTTCTTTCCCACTAGGAACGACAACTCCTAACCACAAACGCAAACATCTCATTGATATTGGTTCGAACGTTTTTTAGCCCTAATCGAGGAAGGGCTGATTGACAGGCAAGGCACAGCATGCCATAAACAAAGGCGTGATAGTTACAGGCCGGCAGTGATTGTGGCGATTTCCTATCGTCAATCATTGTCATACGCGGGAAAACTCGAGAAACACGGAGCAGGAGAATTCATCATCTGACAAGTCAGCGGTGAAGATCAATCTTGCTGATAAGGGAACACGAAAACTGGTTTTGAAGGTTGTTTTCGTTATAAAACGTTCAATGAGCACACAAAACAACAATAAAGTGATCCATAATTGACCTCAGCAGTGAGCATATGCAGCGGTTTCTAAACCTCGCATTTTCACGGGTTCGTACCAGACGCTTGCCCGAGTGACGTTTCGCTCGCCTCGCTCATTCTCTCAGTCGCACCCTCAATCAATCTACCTATGAATGACAGCGGAATATCAAATATTTGGACAACGACTTCAAGGGGATGTTCCAAAACGGTCAGATCACCGCAGATTTTTGAAACCAGACATAGACTATTCAACGACGAGTGATTTTCAACTTAGATAGCCAGCTTATACTTGTCCGCACTCCGCAAGCCGCCTACAATTAAACAATCAATGTCTGCTCGCTAGACTGAATCAAAAACGAGCTTCTCCAGTTGTTGTTTTGGTCACAAACAAGTGCGACAACAAAGCATGTCCGGGAACGGAGCTCCTCCCCTCGAGGGAGGAGCCCGCCGCCGCCGCCTAAGGCCGGACGCTCCCGTCTAAGCATTGTATTGTTCTAATGTGTGCGTCTACCGTGTATTCTATTTCTCTCTAATAAACCGACCCTTAACTCCTTGACATTTCACACCTCACCGGTCGCGCTCTACGGCGAGCTCATCCTCAACCTGCTGATCCACGACATGGTGCATCGAGCCTAATTGGAAGCCAAGTCCCGCGTGGCAGAGCCGACCACCGAACACCCAAGCGACTTACTAAACAACTTCAACACGGATCTGGTTATTCCGTCTGCATTCACAACTTCAACACGGATCTCGTCAATTCGTCTGCATTCACAACTTCAACACGGATCTCGTCAATTCGTCTGCATTCACAACTTCAACACGGATCTCGTCAATTCGTCTGCATTCACAACTTCAACACGGATCTGGTTATTCCGTCTGCATTCACAACTTCAACACGGATCTCGTCAATTCGTCTGCATTCACAACTTCAACACGGATCTCGTCAATTCGTCTGCATTCACAACTTCAACACGGATCTCGTCAATTCGTCTGCATTCACAACTTCAACACGGATCTGGTCAATTCGTCTGCATTCACAACTTCAACACGGATCTGGTCAATTCGTCTGCATTCACAACTTCAACACGGATCTCGTCAATTCGTCTGCATTCACAA
The DNA here is from genome assembly GCA_007213375.1 of Steinernema feltiae. Taxonomy (NCBI): domain Eukaryota; kingdom Metazoa; phylum Nematoda; class Chromadorea; order Rhabditida; family Steinernematidae; genus Steinernema; species Steinernema feltiae. The sequence goes on along the minus strand of MQUG01000489.1, from coordinate 1,177 downwards.
CTTCAACACGGATCTCGTCAATTCGTCTGCATTCACAACTTCAACACGGATCTCGTCAATCCGTCTGTATTCACCACTTCAACACGGATCTGGCAAATCCGTCTGTATTCACCACTTCAACACGGATCTCGTCAATCCGTCTGCATTCACAACTTCAACACGGATCTGGTCAATTCGTCTGCATTCACAACTTCAACACGGATCTCGTCAATTCGTCTGCATTCACAACTTCAACACGGATCTAGTCAATCCGTCTGTATTCACCACTTCAACACGGATCTGGCAAATCCGTCTGTATTCACCACTTCAACACGGATCTAGTCAATCCGTCTGCATTCACAACTTCAACACGGATCTAGTCAATCCGTCTGTATTACCAGAAATCCAGATTTGACCAATCTACGCAAACTCCAGGATATTCAACAAAACTACAGTATCCGAGCAAGGATAGTTTAATCCCAAAGGAGCAGCAAAACAAGAGGCGCAAGGCCACAGAAGTCAAGTGACCTTTGAAGATTTACGACCTCGCGACGACCAACAGACCATCGGGCGGCACAAATCCCGCATCAATCAAGACTTTACAACCAGACGGAGAGAAGAACACAAGAGCAGCCGCGCATTTACAACCACGAAGCCGCATCTGCGCACATCAATCTCAGACAGGCATCGATCAAGAGAATAAGCCTCGGCAGTACAGCAGGCGCTCACAATCGAACAAACGTCAGTCGATCTACGATCGAACCCAGCGAACGGTCGACTCAGTCTCCAGTCAGCAACTTCTGACAACGAACAGCTCTTGCAGTCAGCAGAGCAACCTCCTGCCTAGCGTCTGAACTCAGCGCGACAGCAACTCCCGTCAGCTATTCCTGACAACGAACAGCTCTTGCAGTCAGCAGAGCAACCTCCTGCCTAGCGTCTGAACTCAGCGCGACAGCAACTCCTGTCAGCTATTCCTGACAACGAACAGCTCTTGCAGTCAGCAGAGCAACCTCCTGCCTAGCGTCTGAACTCAGCGCGACAGCAACTCTCGTCAGCGACTTCTGACGACAACATCAAACCGCCAACCGCCAGCAACGACAAGCGAATCACCACCTCAAGAAGCAATGTCACTAAGTGCGGCAAAGAGAGCGGTCACCATCGCCGTCACGGCAGCCAACAACGAACGGAAGCGACTCCA
>MQUG01000487.1:0-24342 GCA_007213375.1 Steinernema feltiae | reverse complement strand
GTTCCTGCCGCTGGTACTGGAGGCCCTCAAGGCCTGGAAGCCTGGCAACCCGCTGGACCCGGCCACCACCGTTGGTGCCCTGGTCGACACCCAGCAGATGAACACCGTGCTGTCCGTACATCGAGGCTGGCCACACGGATGGCGCCAAGCTGCTGTGGGCGGCAAGCGCATCCTCGAAGAAACCGGCGGCACCTATGTCGAACCGACCATCTTCGACGGCGTGAGCAACGCCATGCGCATCGCCAAGGAAGAGATCTTCGGCCCGGTACTGTCGGTGATCACCTTCGACAGCGTCGAAGAAGCCATCCAGATCGCCAACGACACCCCTTACGGCCTGGCCGCAGGTGTATGGACCGCCGACATCAGCAAGGCGCACAAGACCGCCAAGGCCTGCGTGCCGGCAGCGTGTGGGTCAACCAGTACGACGGTGGCGACATGACTGCGCCGTTCGGTGGCTTCAAGCAGTCGGGCAACGGCCGTGACAAGTCGCTGCACGCACTGGACAAGTACACCGAGCTCAAGGCCACCTGGATCAAGCTGTAAGGCCATGGGCGCGGCCTGGTGCCGCGCCCCGAGCGATCCGCGCCACAGCCGGGCCCTGCGTTAGCGCAGGCCCGGCTGTGTTGCTTGTGGCGATCCATCATTCTGCGAGGAAGTACACATGCGTTGGGCTACCTACTTCGCCGTGCTGTCGTCGGTTCTGAGCGTCGGCCTTGCCCTGGGCGTGAGCATGCCGCTGGTATCGCTGCGTCTGGAGAGCTGGGGCTATGGCAGCTTTGCCATTGGCGTGATGGCGGCGATGCCGGCAATTGGCGTGCTGGTTGGCGCCAGCCTGTCCAGCCGCCTGGCGGCGTATTTCGGCACCGCCACGCTGATGCGCCTGTGCCTGCTGGCCGGTGCGTTGTCCATCGGCCTGCTGGCGCTGCTGCCCAGCTATCCGGTGTGGCTGGCGTTGCGCCTGCTGATCGGGGTGATCCTGACCATCGTGTTCATCCTTGGCGAAAGCTGGATCAACCAGCTGGTGGTCGAGCAATGGCGTGGCCGCCTGGTGGCGCTGTATGGCAGCAGCTATGCCCTCAGCCAGCTGGCCGGGCCGCTGCTGCTGGGCGTGCTGGGTTCGGAGGATGACCTGGGCTTCTGGATCGGGGCCGGGTTGCTGGTAGTGGCACCGCTGGTGCTGATCGGCCGCAGCGGGGCGCCCAGCGCTGAAGCCTGTGGTGTGGGCCTGCGTGACCTGGTGGGCTTCTGCAGGCGCTTGCCGGTAATCGCCTGGGCCATTGCACTGTTCGCCGCGTTCGAGGCGATGATCCTCACCCTGTTGCCGGTGTACTGCCTGCAGCAGGGCTTCACCACCGAGCTGGCGCTGTTCATGGTCAGTACCGTGGTGGTGGGCGATGCGGTGCTGCAACTGCCGATCGGGGCGCTGGCCGACTACATGTCTCGCCGTACGCTGTTCACCGGCTGCGCCATGACCCTGCTGGTGTCGAGCCTGGCCATTCCGGTGCTGATGCACACGCCGGCGATCTGGCCATTGTGGGTGCTGTTCGGCGCCAGTGCCGGTGGCCTGTTCACCCTGTCGCTGATCCTGATCGGCGAACGCTATCGCGATGATGCGCTGGTGCGCGCCAACGCCCACGTGGCGCAGCTGTGGGGCATCGGCTGCCTGATCGGGCCATTGGCTGCAGGGGCCGGCAGCCAGTGGGTGAGCGGGCATGCGTTGCCGCTGCTGATGGCGGCGGGCGCGTTCGGGCTGGTGCTGTTGGCGATGCGGCCGAATGCCTTCGAGCCTGCCACGGCCTAGGGCCGCTTTGTACCGGTTGAATCCCCTCGAGGAGCGCTATTCTCGGGGGATTTCACCTTTCGTCGCTTTCACCCAGCTGCGCAACTTCTTGCGCACCAAAATGTGGATAAACCTGTGCATACATTGCTGCGGGCCATACTCAACGTGGCCTGCAGCCAACTGCGCAACTTCTTGCACAGTACTGCGCAAGAAGTCGCAAACCTATCGCTCTGCCTACGACCGCAACGGTATCGGCAAGCTAACCCAAGCGATCACCGCAGCGAACAAGCCGCATAGCTTCACCCTACAACATCCTCTCCAACCCCACCGCCTTGCTCACCCACGCATTGAACCGTCGCCACAGCCCACCTGGCTCTGTCGTCAACGTGTGCAACTGCCCATTGTCCTCGGTCACCCACACCAGCTTGCCGTCGACCAGCCGCGGCTCGTAGCTCAGCGCCGGCGCCATGCCCTGCAGTGCCAGGTCGCGCGTGTATTCGGCCAGTTGCGTGCTGTCCACCAGCACGCCGACCTCGGTGTTCCACAGCACCGAGCGGGGGTCGAAGTTGAACGAGCCGATGAAGGTCTTCTGCCGATCGAACACGATCGCCTTGCTGTGCAGGCTCGAGTCCGATGCACTGCCGAAGTGATGGATACGCCCGCTGCTGGGGTCGCCGGGCTGGCGGCGCAGTTCGTACAGTTTTACCCCGTGTTCCAGCAGCGCCTTGCGGTACGGCGCATAGCCGCCGTGTACCGCCGGCACGTCGGTGGCCTCCAGCGAGTTGGTCAGCAGGCTCACCGACACCCCGGCGTCGGCATGGCTGGTCAGGTACAGCAGGCCGGTCTCGCCAGGCACGAAGTAGGCCGATACCAGGATCAGCTCATGGTGCACGTCGTTCAGGTCGGGCGCCAACTGCTGGGTCAGCAGCAACCGCGGGTCTGGCTCGGCCTGGGCCAGCACCTTGCTTGGCGCATCCCACAGCGCCTGGTTGTGTGCCCAGATCAACTCGTTGCGCCAGGAATCCAGGCGCGGGTGGGTCTTGTAGGCCATCAGGCGGTCGTACAGTGCCTTGCGCTTGACCCTGGCCTCGCTCAGCGAAGCCTCCAGGCGCTCGCGGCTCACACGCAGGTCGTCGGCGTTCGGGGTGCTGAACATGAAGTCGCCAATCGGTCGGCTCAGGGCGCTGTTCCAGTACTGGTCGAAGCTGTGCCCCAGCTGTTCGGCCACCGGCCCCACGCCCAGCATGTCGATGTCGGTGAAGTTCAGGTTGGGCTCGGCGTCGAAGTACTCGTCACCCAGGTTGCGCCCGCCGACGATGGCCATGCTGTTGTCCACCAGCCATAGCTTGTTGTGCATGCGCCGGTGCTGCAGCGACAGGTTGAACAGCCTGCCCAGGGCACGGGTCACGCCGGTGCTGCGCCCCAGGTGCAGCGGGTTGAACACGCGAATCTGCACCATCGGGTGCGCCGCCAGGGTGGCGATGACCTCGTCCAGGCCGTCGCTGGTGGTGTCGTCGAGCAGGATGCGCACGCGCACGCCACGGTCGGCAGCCTGCAGCAGTTCGTGCACCAGCGCGCGGGTGCTGAGCCCGTCATGCACGATGTAGTACTGCAGGTCGATGCTGCTCTGGGCGTTACGGATCAGCTCGGCGCGGGCGTGGAACGCCTCGGTGCTGTTGGGCAGCAGGCGAAAGCCGGATCGCCCCTCATGGGCGCTGGCCTGGCGCTGCACCGAACGGCCAAAGGCCGAGTCGCTGGCGGGCAGGGCCTGGGTCACGGTACGGGGCGTGCTGGAGGTGGCGCACCCGGCAAGGGTGAGCGCCAGCATCAGTAACAGCGCGAAGGCCCTGGGTTTGGTCAAAGGGGCATGTCCTTGAGCAGGAAGGCAGTTGGGGGTTGGACCACGCGGGGCGGCGCAACGTTACCCGCCGCGCTCATCCTCGGCCAGTAGACGAATGGCGGTTTCGCCGACCTTGCGCACGGCCGCTTCGATTTCGGCAGTGGCGCGGGCGGCAAAGTTCATGCGCAGGCAGTTGCGGAACTTGCCCGACGCCGAAAAGATGCTGCCCACCGCAATCTGCACACCTTGCTCAAGTAAAGCCCGGTTCAGGCGCAAGGTGTCGAAACTTTCCGGCAGTTCCACCCACAGCACGAAGCCGCCCTGGGGCCGGCTGGCGCGGGTGCCGGCGGGGAAGTAGCGGCTCACCCAGTCGATCATCTGATCGCGGGCGCGCTGGTACTGGCCGCGCACACGGCGCAGGTGCGGCTGGTAGTGGCCGCCCTCGATGAAGTCGGCAATCGCCAGCTGCGGCTGGGTAGCGGTGTAGCCGGTGCTGATGTACTTCATGTGCATCACCCGCTCCAGGTAGCGCCCCGGCGCCACCCAGCCCACCCGCAGGCCGGGCGCAAGGGTCTTGGAGAACGAGCTGCACAGCAGCACGCGGCCGTCGTCGTCGAACGACTTGATGGTGCGTGGGCGCGGGTAGGTGTAGGCCAGGTCGCCATACACGTCGTCCTCCAGGATCGCCACGTCGAAGCGCTGGGCCAGGGTCAGCAGGGCGCGTTTGCGCGCCTCGGGCATGATGTAGCCCAATGGATTGTTGCAGCTGGGGTCAGCTGGATCAGCTTGATCGGCCACTGTTCCAGGGCCAGCTCCAGGGCTTCGAGGCTGATGCCGGTGAGCGGGTCGGTGGGGATCTCCAACGCTTTCATGCCCAGGCCCTTGAGGGTCTGCATGGCGCCGTGAAAGCTCGGTGATTCGACCGCGACGATGTCGCCCGGCTGGCACACCGCGCGCACGCTGATCGACAGGGCTTCCTGGCAGCCGGTGGTGATCACCAGGTCTGCCGTGCTCAGGCTGCAGCCCGAATCGAGCATCAGCCGCGCCACCTGCTCGCGCAGGGCTTCGGTGCCGGCGACGGTGTCGTAGTACAGGCCGGGCATGTCCTGGCGCCGGCTCAGCTGCGCCAGGCTGCGCAGCAACGGCTTGAGGGTGGGGCTGCCGACATCGGGCATGCCGCGGCCCAGTTGCACCACGTCCTTGCGCGGCACGCTGCGCACCAGCTCGAACACCTGGTCCCATTGCGAGATATCCACAGGGCGCTGGGCCGGGCGGCTGACGTCGGGCAGGGCGGGCAGTGGGCGATGGTCAGGCACGAAATAGCCGGACTTGGGCCTGGGCGCCGCCAGCCCGTGGTCTTCCAGCACCCGATACGCCTGCTGCACCGTACTCAGGCTCACGCCATGCTCGACGCTCAGGGCCCGCACCGACGGCAGGCGGTCGCCGGGGCGGTAGAGGCCCTGCTCGATGCGTGCGCCAATCAGTTCGGCGAGGTTGACGTAGAGGGTCATGGCGTACTCCTGGGCGGGCAAGCGGCTGGCAACCGGTACAGATTGGGCAAAAATACAGCATTCAGCGCCGTTCTCGACACATCTGTATGGAAATAATACCTGGCGGTTGAATCTGTAATGCCTTGCAGCACCCGCGCATCATGGCTGCACGGTTACCCACCCTGGAGGAATGAAGCGATGAACGGCGCGAGCGATGCAGGCCTGCCACTGTGCACCAAAGGCGAGGTGGCGCGACATGAGGCGCCAGCCAGCCCGAGTCGCTGGGCTGTGATGATGCGGCGGTGGCGTTCACGCCATGCACTGCTGCAGCTCGATGCCGAGCAGCTGCGCGATATCGGCCTGACCCGAGACCAGGCCGTGAAGGAAGGTCTCAGGCCGTTCTGGAGACCCTAGGCCAGTGCCTTGAGGCGGTGCCACAGCATGCCCAGCGCCAACAGCGGCGAGCGCAGGTGCTTGCCACCAGGGAAGGTGATGTGCGGCACCTGGGCGAACAGGTCGAAGCGCCCGCTCTGCTGGCCGCTGATCGCCTCGCCCAGCAGCCGCCCGGCCAGGTGCGTGGCGTTGAGCCCGTGGCCGGCATAGGCCTGGGCGTAGTAAACGTTGGGCCGGTCGCGCAGGCGGCCGATCTGCGGCAGGCGGTTGGCGCCGATGCCGATCATGCCGCCCCACTGGTATTCGATGCGGGTGTCGGCCAGTTGCGGGAACACCTTGAGCATCTTGGGCCGCATGTAGGCGCCGATGTCCTGCGGATCGCGCCCCGAATAGTGGCAGGCGCCACCGAACAGCAGGCGCCGGTCGGCCGAGAGCCGATAGTAGTCCACGGTCACCTGCTGGTCGCACACCGCCATGTTCTGCGGCAGCAACTCGTTGGCCAGGGCTTCGCTCAGCGGTTCGGTGGCGATGATGTAGCTGCCGGCCGGCAGCACCTTGCCACTGAGCTCGCGGTCCAGGTCGTTGATGTAGGCATTGCAGCACAGCACCAGCGTGTTCGCCCGCACCGAGCCCTTGGCGGTGTGCACGTGCACCTGCGGGCCGTGTTCGATGTGGGTGACACGGGAATGCTCGAACACCTGCACGCCCAGCTGGCGCGCGGCCTCGGCCTCGCCCAGCGCCAGGTTCAGCGGGTGCAGGTGCCCCGAGCCCATGTCCACCAGGCCGCCGGCGTAGCGACGCGAGCCGACCACCGTGTGCATCTGATCGGGCTGCACCAGGCGCAGCTCATGGGTGTAGCCCAGTCCGCGCAGTTCGTCGATCTCTTCGCTGAAGCCCTCGAATTCCCGTGGCTTGTTGGCCAGGTCGCAGTAGCCCCAGGTCAGGTCGCAGTCGATGGCATGGCGTTCGATGCGCTGGCGCACGATGTCCACTGCCTCCAGGCCCATCAGTTTGAGGCTGCGCACTCCCTCGCTGCCGATCACCGGGGTGAATTGGTCCAGGCCGTGTCCGACCCCGCGAATCAGCTGCCCGCCATTGCGTCCACTGGCGCCCCAACCGATCTTGTGCGCTTCGAGCAGCACCACGCTCAGGCCGCGTTCGGCCAGTTCGATGGCGGTATTGAGGCCCGAAAAGCCGCCGCCCACCACGCACACATCACAGTTCAGCTCGCCTTGCAGGGGCGGGTACGCCGGTTGCCCGGCGCTGTGGGCAGAGTAGTAGGAAGTGGTATGCACGTTTGAAGGATCCTGGTAGGGGCTGTGTGGAAAATTTGACACAGCATAGGCGGTGCTTTGATCGGCAGGCAACCGTGGGGCAAAATGGCGCTTCAGCCTTTCCCGCCACGAGTCTGCCATGAGTTGCAACAGTCACAAGATCCGCTTCCTGCGTGAGCAGATCCCGTCGTTCGCCTGCGTGCCGGGCTGCCACGATTGCTGCGGCCCGGTGACCACCTCCAGCGAGGAAATGGCGCGCCTGCCACGCAAGAGCGCGGCCGAGCAACAGGCCGCGCTGGATGAGCTCAACTGTGTGCACCTGGGCCCCGAGGGCTGCACGGTGTACGAGGAGCGGCCGCTGATCTGCCGCCTGTTCGGCACTACCCCGCGCTGCCGTGCCCCAATGGTCGCGGCCCTGCCGAGATGATCGACCCGCAGGCCGAGCGCCTGGTGCACCAGTACATCGCCAGCACCCGCCAGGTGCTGGTGTAAGGCTCAGTCCGGGATCGGCAGGTTGAGGCTTTCCTTCACCTCTTCCATCACGATGTAGCTCTTGGATTCGCGCACGTGCGGCAGCTTGAGCAGGATGTCGCCCAGCAGCTTGCGGTACGAGGCCATCTCCGAGATGCGCGCCTTCACCAGGTAGTCGAAATCGCCCGATACCAGGTGGCATTCCAATACGTGGGGCAGCTTGAGCACCGCGCGGCGAAACTCTTCGAAAGTGTCCCCCGACTTGTAGTCCAGGCTGATCTCGACGAACACCAGCAGGCTGCCCTTGAGGTGCTGCGGGTTGAGCCGGGCGTTGTAGCCCATGATGATGCCTTCGCGCTCCAGACGCCGGACCCGCTCGGTGCACGGGGTGGTCGACAGGCCGACCTTCTCGCCCAGTTCGGTGAACGAGATGCGCCCGTCGGTCTGCAGGATGCGCAGGATGTTGCGGTCGATCTTGTCCAGTTCACGTTTGCTTTGATGCTGGGTTCTCATAGTGGATGCCCCTCCGTAAAAGCCGACCCTGCCGAGAATTCTCGCCAAATATAGGCTTTTATATAGTGAAAAGCACTGCCTCTACCTTCCTATACTGCGCCCATCCATGCCTTAAACAACAAATGTGTGCGGTACGCCGCCTCGAGGGATAACAACATGCGCGTTCTGGTACTTGGTAGCGGCGTCATCGGGACCGCCAGTGCCTACTATCTGGCTCGTCAGGGGTTTGAAGTGGTGGTGGTCGATCGCCAGCCGGCGGTGGCCATGGAAACCAGCTTCGCCAACGCTGGCCAGGTATCGCCGGGTTATGCCTCGCCCTGGGCTGCACCCGGTGTGCCGCTCAAGGCCATCAAGTGGCTGCTCGAGCGCCACGCCCCGCTGGCCATCAAGGCCACCGCCGACATCGACCAGTACCTGTGGATGGCGCAGATGCTGCGCAACTGCACGGCCAACCGCTATGCGGTGAACAAGGAGCGCATGGTGCGCCTGTCCGAGTACAGCCGCGACTGCCTCGACGAGCTGCGTGCCGAAACCGGCATTGCCTACGAAGGCCGCACCCTGGGCACTACCCAGCTGTTCCGCACCCAGGCGCAACTGGACAACGCGGCCAAGGATATCGCCGTGCTGGAACAGTCCGGTGTGCCCTACGAGCTGCTCGACCGCGACGGCATTGCCCGCGTGGAGCCTGCCCTGGCCAATGTCACCGACATCCTCGCCGGTGCCCTGCGCCTGCCCAACGACCAGACCGGCGACTGCCAGCTGTTCACCACGCGCCTGGCCGAAATGGCGCGCGACCTGGGCGTGGAATTCCGCTTCGGGCAGAACATCGAGCGCCTCGATCACGCGGCGACCGGGTCAACGGCGTATGGATCGACGGCAAGCTGGAAACCGCCGATCGCTACGTGCTGGCCCTGGGCAGCTACTCGCCGCAACTGCTCAAGCCGCTGGGCATCAAGGCCCCGGTGTACCCGCTCAAGGGCTACTCGCTGACCGTGCCGATCACCGACCCGGCCATGGCCCCGACCTCGACGATTCTCGACGAGACCTACAAGGTCGCGATCACCCGCTTCGACAACCGCATCCGCGTCGGCGGCATGGCCGAGATCGCCGGTTTCGACCTGTCGCTCAACCCGCGTCGGCGCGAAACGCTGGAGATGATCGTCAACGACCTTTATCCTCGCGGCGGCGACCTGAGCCAGGCCAGCTTCTGGACCGGCCTGCGCCCGACCACCCCCGACGGCACGCCGATCGTGGGCGCCACGGCGTTTCGCAACCTGTTCCTGAACACCGGCCACGGCACCCTCGGCTGGACCATGGCGTGCGGTTCGGGTCGCCTGCTGGCCGACCTGATGGCGCGCAAGAAGCCGCAGATCAGCGCCGAAGGCCTCGACATTTCCCGCTACAGCAACAGTCAGGAGACTGCAAAGCATGTCAATCCAGCGCCAGCTCACCAATGAGCGCATGAGCCAGATCGTTACCCACAACGGCACCGTCTACCTGTCGGGCCAGGTGGGTAATGACCTGAACGGCGACGTCGGCCAGCAGACCCGCGAGGTGCTGGCCAACATCGAGCGGCTGCTGGACCTGGCCGGTACCGACAAGAGCCGCGTGCTGTCGGCGACCATCTACCTCAGCGACATCGACACCCAGTTCCAGGCCATGAACACGGTGTGGGACCAGTGGCTGGCCAAAGGCAATGCCCCGGCCCGCGCCACCGTTCAGGCCCGGCTGTGCAATCCGCAGATGCTGGTCGAGATCTCGATCGTCGCCGCCCTGCCGTAATCCGTTTCCCAACTCACCCGACTGCCAGAAGGCTGCCGTCATGCGTCCCGCCCGTGCCCTGATCGATCTCCAAGCGCTGCGCCACAACTATCAACTCGCCCGCGAACTGACCGGCGCCAAGGCGCTGGCCGTGATCAAGGCCGACGCCTACGGGCACGGCGCGGTGCGCTGCGCCCAGGCGCTGGAGGGCGAGGCCGACGGGTTCGCCGTGGCTTGCATCGAAGAGGCGCTGGAGCTGCGTGCTGCCGGCATCAAGGCCCCGGTGCTGCTGCTCGAGGGCATTTTCGAAGCCAGCGAGCTGCCCCTGATTGCCGAGCAGGACCTGTGGTGCGTGGTGCATTCGCTGTGGCAGCTCGAAGCCATCGAACAGGCCGGCCTGACCCGCCCGATCACCGTGTGGCTCAAGCTCGACACCGGCATGCACCGCGTCGGCCTGCACCCCAAGGACTACCACGGCGCCTACCAGCGTCTGCTGGCCAGCGGCAAGGTGGCGCGCATCGTGCTGATGAGCCACTTCGCCCGTGCCGACGAACTCGACAGCACGGCCAGCAGCGAGCAGGTGGCGGTGTTCGAAGCCGCGCGCCAGGGCCTGAGTGCCGAGGTCAGCCTGCGCAACTCGCCGGCGGTGCTGGGTTGGCCGCAGGTGCCCAGCGACTGGGTGCGTCCGGGCATCATGCTGTATGGCGCCACGCCCTTCGAGGTGCCGCAGGCCCAGGCTCAGCGCCTGCAGCCGGTGATGACCCTGGAATCCAAAGTGATCTGCGTGCGCGAACTGCCGGCCGGCGAGCCGGTGGGCTACGGCGCGAAATTCATCAGCCCGCGCCCCACCCGCGTGGGTGTGGTCGCCATGGGCTATGCCGACGGCTACCCGCGCCTGGCACCCACCGGTACCCCGGTGCTGGTGGCCGGCAAGCGCAGCCAGCTGATTGGCCGCGTGTCGATGGACATGCTGTGCATCGACCTCACCGATGTGCCCGAGGCCGGGCTGGGCAGCCCGGTGGAGTTGTGGGGCAAGCACGTGCTGGCCAGCGACGTGGCGATCCAGGCGGGCACCATCCCGTATCAGATCTTCTGCAACCTGCGTCGGGTGCCGATGGTGTACAGCGGCAATTGAGGCGCCAAAGCGGACGGGCTGCGGGTCGAAGTGTTGTAAATACTGAACGCTGTTGCGATGATACCGTTCAATTTCGACCCCACGTGTTCGTTTAGGAGGGCCCAGGCCTTGGACGTCGGTGAACGACTGCAAGCCATTCGCAAGCTCAAAGGCCTGTCTCAACGCGAGCTGGCCAAGCGGGCGGGCGTGACCAACAGCACCATCTCGATGATCGAGAAGAACAGCGTGAGCCCTTCGATCAGCTCGCTGCGCAAGGTGCTGGGCGGTATTCCGATGTCGATGGTGGAGTTCTTTTCCGAAGAGCTGCAGCCCGAGAACCCGACCCAGATCGTGTACAAGGCTAACGAACTGATCGATATATCCGACGGCGCAGTCACCATGAAGCTGGTCGGCAAGGCCCACGCCAGCCGCGCCATTGCCTTTCTAAACGAGATCTACCCGCCCGGTGCCGACACCGGCGAAGAGATGCTCACCCACGACGGCGAAGAGACCGGCATCCTGCTCGAAGGGCGCCTGGAGCTGGTGGTGGGGCTTGAAACCTTCATCCTCGAGGCGGGCGACAGCTACTATTTCGAGAGCACCAAGCCGCATCGATTCCGCAATCCCTACGATGAGCCGGCCCGGCTGATCAGTGCCGCCACCCCGGCCAACTTCTGAGCCCACGCGCGTCGCCAATGCGCGGCGGATTGTCGCGGCTAAACCCCTTTGGTCTTTAGGGTTGTTTCGGTGAGGCGGGGTTCCCGCTATACTTGCGCGGCCTGCGAAACCGTGGCCGCGGGCGTGACTAGCCACCATGAGGGTGTACGCGTGAATCTAATCAAGACAATGCTGGCCGTACCAGCAGCCGTAGTAGCCCTATGGGCCGTCAACGCCCAGGCTGTGACCAATGACGACATCGCCAAGCGGCTGGAGCCGGTCGGTCAGGTGTGTGTACAAGGGCAGGAATGCAAGGGCATGGAAGTGGCCGCCACTGCCGGCGGTGGCGGTGCCAAGACCCCGGATGAAGTCATCGCCAAGCACTGCAACGCGTGCCATGGCAGCGGTCTGCTGGGCGCACCGAAGATCGGCGATACCGCCGCCTGGAAAGAGCGCGCCGACCACCAGGGCGGCCTGGACGGCATCCTGGCCAAGGCCATCACCGGCATCAACGCCATGCCGCCAAAAGGCACCTGTGCCGACTGCTCGGATGACGACCTCAAGGCCGCCATCGAGAAGATGTCCGGCCTCAAGTAAGCCTGACGCTGCAGCTACAAGGCCCGCCACGTGCGGGCTTTGTCGTTTCTGACGCTGGCCATTGCAGCAAACGCGGGGCATGCTCGGTCCAACCCTGGAATCACGGATGCCTAGGAGGCCGAGATGGCGCACCGCTGTTCGATCGAGATCGCCGTGGACGAAGTGCTGGCGCGTTTGCCGGCGCACATCCATATGGGCCTGCCACTGGGCCTGGGCAAGCCCAACCGCTTCGTCAATGCGCTGTATGCACGGGTGCGTGAGCTGCCCGAGCGGCAACTGACCATCTACACCGCACTGAGCCTGGGCCGCCCGGACCTGGGTGACGGCCTGCAGCGGCGCTTTCTCGAACCCTTCGTGGAGCGCGTGTTCGCCGACTACCCCGAACTTGACTACCTGCAGGACCTGCGCCGCGACCGGTTGCCGGCCAACATCCGCGTCGAGCAGTTCTTCATGCAGCCGGGCAGCATGCTGCACAGCCACATGGCCCAGCAGGACTACGTCAGCAGCAACTACAGTCATGCGGCCCGCGACATCAATGCCAAGGGCCTGAACCTGGTGGCGCAGATCGTTGCCGCCCACCCCGAGCGCCCCGGGCACCTGAGCCTGAGCTGCAACCCCGACATCACCCTCGACCTGCTGCCGATGATCGCGCGCCGGCGTGCAGCCGGCGAAACCATCCTGATGCTGGGGCACGTGCACGACGAGCTGCCCTACATGCCGGGCGACAGCGAACTGGCGCAGGACGATTTCGACCTGTTGATCGACGCCCCGGAAACCACTCGGCTGTTCTCCACGCCGAACATGCCCGTCACCACCCAGGACCACTTCATCGGCGTGCACGCCAGCACCCTGGTGCGCGACGGCGGCACCCTGCAGATCGGCATCGGCGCCATGGGCGATGCGCTGGCCGCCGCGTTGCTGGCGCGCCAGGGGGACGCGCCGGAGTACCAGGCGCTGCTCGCCGACCTCGACCTGGCGCCCTGGCAGGTGCTGATCGAGCGTGAAGGCGGCACTGCGCCGTTTGCCCAGGGCCTGTATGGCTGCAGCGAGATGTTCGTGAACGGATTGCTCGCGCTGGCGGAGGCGGGCGTGGTGCGCCGGCCGGTGGCCGACGGGGTGCTGGTGCATGGCGGTTTCTTCCTCGGGCCGCAGGCGTTCTACCAGCGCCTGCGCGAGATGCCGCTGGCGCAGCGCAAATCCTTTGCCATGCACGCGATCAGCTTCATCAACGAGCTGTACGGTGACGAGGCCTCAAGCGCGAACAGCGCCGCGATGCACGCTTCATCAACACGGTGTTCACCATGACCCTGATGGGGCGGGGGTGGCCGACCAGCTCGAGGACGGTCGCGTACTGAGCGGGGTGGGCGGGCAGTACAACTTCGTCGCCCAGGCCCATGCGCTGGAAGGCGGGCGTTCCATCCTGCTGCTGCGCAGCTGGCGCGAAGCCGGCGGGGAGGTCAGTTCCAACCTGCTGTGGACCTACGGGCACTGCACCATCCCGCGGCATCTGCGCGATATCGTGGTGACCGAGTACGGCATTGCCGACCTGCGCGGGCAGACCGACGCCGAGGTGATTGCGCGGTTGCTGGCGATCAGCGATTCGCGGTTCCAGCCCGGGCTGATGGAGCAGGCGAAAAAGGCCGGCAAGCTGGCGCAGGATTTCGAGCTGGATGCGCGCTTCACGCAGAACACGCCGCAGCGGCTGGAGCATTGCGTGGGCGGCATGCGCGGTTGTTTGCCGAGTATCCGCTGGGCAGCGATTTCACCGCTGAAGAGAAGGACCTGCTGCGCGCGCTGAACTGGCTCAAGAGCAAGTTCAAGTTGAGCGAGGCGCTGGAGCTGGGCAAGGCGGCACTGGATGCGCCGGGGCCGGAGCGGTATCCCGAGCATCTGCGGCGCATGGGCCTGAGCGAGCCGGACGGGCTGAAGGAGGACCTGTACCAGCGGTTGCTGCTGGCGGCTTTGCAAACTACCGCGTAGAACGCTTTCGCCGGCAAGGCCGGCTCCTGCAGGCGGTGGAGCACCTGTAGGAGCCAGCCTTGCTGGCGAAGCGGTCGGTAAGCCTTACTCGATAAAGCTGACCACACCACCGTCCAGCGACTTCACCCGGGCCAGCGACTCGACGCGATAGCCCTGGCTGTCCAGCTCGGCACGCCCGCCCTGGAACGACTTCTCGATCACGATGCCCAGCCCGGCCACGGTTGCGCCTGCCTGCTTGATGATCGAGATCAGTGCCTGCGACGCCTTGCCGTTGGCCAGGAAGTCGTCGATCACCAGCACGCGGTCGCTGCTGTTGAGGTGACGCGGCGAAATCGCCACGGTGTTCTCGGTCTGCTTGGTGAACGAGTACACCGAAGCCACCAGCAGGTTCTCGGTCAGGGTCAGCGACTGGTGCTTGCGGGCGAAGATCACCGGCACGCCCAGCTTCAAACCGGTCATCACCGCCGGGGCAATCCCCGAGGCCTCGATGGTGACGATCTTGGTCACGCCCGCATCGGCGAACAGACGGGCGAACTCGTCGCCAATCAGTTGCATCAGCGCAGGGTCGATCTGATGGTTGAGAAACGCATCGACTTTGAGAACCTGATCGGAAAGCACGATGCCTTCTTCGCGAATCTTCTGGTGCAGTGCTTCCACTGGTGTAATTCCTCGATGTAGCCAAAAGGCCCCGGCAACAAGCCAGGGCAAAGGTGGATTATCTATCGTTTGAGCATGGCGCGGATATCGGCCAGGGCCGTATTGCCACGCACGGCTTTGACTTCCGTGGGTGTATCGTCCAGGCCTTCCCAGGCCAGGTCGTCATCGGGCAATTCATCGAGGAAGCGGCTTGGCGCGCAATCGATGATCTCGCCGTACTGCTTGCGCTTGGCGGCAAAGGTGAAGGCCAGGGTCTGGCGTGCACGGGTGATGCCCACGTAGGCCAGGCGCCGCTCCTCCTCGATGGTGTCGGCCTCGATGCTGGAGCGGTGCGGGAGGATTTCCTCTTCCATGCCCATGATGAACACGTAGGGAAACTCCAGGCCCTTGGAGGCATGCAGCGTCATCATCTGCACGCCCTCGGCGCCTTCTTCCTCTTCCTGCTGGCGTTCGAGCATGTCGCGCAACACCAGCTTGCCGATGGCTTCCTCGATGGTCATGCCGCCTTCCTCGTCCTTCTCGAGGGTGTTTTTCAACGCCTCGATCAGGAACCAGACGTTGCCCATGCGAAAGTCCGCGGCCTTGTCACTGGAACTGTTGGTACGGATCCAGTTCTCGTAGTCGATGTCGGTCACCATGCTGCGCAGCGCGGCGATCGGGTCTTCCAGCGCGACCTGCTCGCGCACCTTGTCCATCCAGCGCTTGAAGCGCTGCAGGCGATCGGTGAAGCGGCTGTCCAGGTGCTCGCCCAGGCCCAGCTCCTCGCTGGCGGCATACATCGACACCTTGCGCTCGGTGGCGTAGTTGCCGAGTTTTTCCAGGGTGGTGGAGCCGATTTCGCGGCGCGGCACGTTGATCACGCGCAGGTAGGCGTTGTCGTCGTCCGGGTTCACCAGCAGGCGGAAGTAGGCCATCAGGTCTTTTACTTCCTGGCGGCCGAAGAAACTGTTGCCGCCCGACAGGCGGTAGGGGATCTGGTGGTGCTGCAGCTTCAGCTCGATCAGCTTGGCCTGGTAGTTGCCGCGGTAGAGGATGGCGAAGTCGCTGTACGGGCGGTCGGTGCGCAGGTGCAGGCTGAGGATCTCCATGGCCACGCGCTCGGCCTCGGCTTCCTCGTTCTTGCAGCGGATCACGCGGATCTCGTCGCCGTGGCCCATCTCGCTCCACAGCTGCTTCTCGAAGGCGTGGGGGTTGTTGGAGATCAGCACGTTGGCGCAGCGCAGGATGCGGCTGGTGGAGCGGTAGTTCTGCTCCAGCATCACCACCTTCAGGGACGGGTAGTCGTCCTTGAGCAGCATCAGGTTTTCAGGGCGCGCGCCGCGCCAGGCATAGATCGACTGGTCGTCGTCGCCCACCACGGTGAACTGGTTGCGCGTACCGATCAGCATCTTCACCAGCAGGTACTGGCTGGCGTTGGTGTCTTGGTATTCGTCCACCAGCAGGTAGCGCACCTTGTTCTGCCACTTCTGCAGAATGTCGGGGTGGTCCTGGAACAGCTTGACCGGCAGCAGGATCAAGTCGTCGAAGTCCACCGCGTTGAACGCCTTGAGCGTGCGCTGATAGTGCGCATACACGATGGCGGCGGTCTGCTCCTTGGGGTTGCGCGCGTTCTCCAGGGCCTCGGGCGGCAGGATCAGGTCGTTCTTCCAGGCGCCGATCATGTTCTTGATCTCGTCGACGCCATCGTCCCCGGAGTATTCCTTCTGCATGATGTCGGTCATCAGGGCCTTGACGTCGGTTTCGTCGAAAATCGAGAAACCCGGCTTGAAGCCCAGCCGTTCATGCTCCTTGCGAATGATGTTCAGGCCAAGGTTGTGGAAGGTCGATACCGTCAGGCCGCGCCCCTCGCCGCCGCGCAGCAGGGTGCCCACGCGCTCCTTCATCTCGCGCGCCGCCTTGTTGGTGAAGGTCATGGCCACGATGTACTGGGCACGGATGCCGCAGTTCTGGATCAGGTGGGCGATCTTGCGCGTGATCACGCTGGTCTTGCCGGAGCCAGCACCGGCGAGCACCAAAAGAGGGCCGCCGACGTAGCTCACGGCTTCCTGTTGCCGGGGGTTGAGTCGGGACATGACGTTAACCGGGGGTCGCTGAAAAATAGCCGGGCATTTTAGCAGGCGCAGAGCAATTGTGCCGCGACCGTCTGACAGTGTGACGTACCACGCGATCTTAATTTGCCGCTTTTGATACTTTCCCGCAGGATGCGTGGCGAAATACCGCGGGATCAGGACGAAGGAATGTCGTGAGTTAAAGTGAAAACCATTTACATTTGATGGTTCAGGATCGAGCATCCCGCCCACATCGTCATTGACCGCGTTCTCGTGCTAAGGAGCCAGCTTGTCTACGCTTGTCCAACCGTTGCGTCTGCTTCTGCTGGCGGACGGGCCGCACTGGGCCGTTGCCCTTGGTGAATGCCTGCTGCCGCTGGGCGGTGGCGCGGTGCTGGTGACCGCACCCGGCTGGGACGCGGTCGACAGCCTGTTCGCCCGCGACCGCAACGCGCTGGTGCTGGCCACCCCGGGCTTGCAGCCGGGGCCCGGGCGTTGCGACCTGCCCATGGTGCTGCTGCTGGAGCAGGAGCCGAGCGAGGCGCCGCCGGGTGTGAGCGACTGGCTGGTGTTCGAGCAGCTGAGCGGCGACATGCTGCGCCGCTGCCTGCGCCATGTGCGCGAGCGGGGTGTGCTCGAAGCCACCCTGCAGCGCCTGGCCGAGCAGGACCCGCTGACCGGCATTGCCAACCGCCAGGGCTTCCAGACCCTGCTGGCCGCGCGTCTGGCCGAAAACGACGGGCGCGGTGTGGCCCTCGGGCACCTGGACCTGGACAACTTCCGCCACGCCAACGATGCCCTCGGCCACCAGGCCGGTGACCGCCTGATCCTGCAGGTGGTCAGCCGGCTCAAGCGCCAGCTCGAGGCAGGCGATCAGGTGGCGCGCCTGGGCAGCGACGAATTCGCCCTGCTGATCGACACCCGGCGCGAGCCGCAGCGTGCCGAGTGGATGGCCGAGCGCATCACCGAGGCCCTGGCCGAACCCTACTGGATCGACGGCGAAAGCCTGCTGCTGGGGTGCAGCCTGGGCGTGGCGCATGCCCGTGCGCAGGCTGGTGCCGACCCGCTGATGTGGCACGCGCACATCGCCATGCAGCAGGCCAAGAGCACCCAGGGCTGCACCTTTCACATCTTCAACGAGCGCATCAACCGCAACGCACGCAGCCTGGCCGACCTGGAGAGCGAGCTGCGCCGAGGCCTGCGCCGCGACGAACTGGAACTGCACTACCAGCCACGCCTGGACCTGAGCGACGGGCGCATCGTCGGCCTGGAGGCACTGGTGCGCTGGCGCCACAGCGAGCGTGGCCTGCTGCCACCGAGCGAGTTCGTGCCGCTGGCCGAGCAGAGCGGGCTGATCGTGCCGCTGGGGTACTGGGTGATCTCGCGTGCCCTGCGCGACATGCAGGCACTGCGCGAGCAGGGGCTGGCGCCATTGCACATGGCGGTCAACCTGTCATTTCGCCAGTTTCAGGACAGCCAGCTGCTGGCCACGCTGGGGCGGCTGATCGTCGAGCACGGGGTGGATGCGGGCTGGCTGGAGTTCGAGCTGACCGAGACCGCAGTGATGCGGCGCAACGACCTGGTCAAGCAGACGATGGACGCGCTGGGACGCTTGGGGTGCGGTTTTCGCTGGATGACTTCGGCACCGGCTTTTCGTCGTTCGTGCACCTGAACAGCCTGCCGATCGCCCTGCTCAAGGTCGACCGCAGCTTTGTCGGTGGCATGGAGCAGCGCGAAGAGAACCGCAAGCTGGTGCACGCCATGATCAACCTGGCGCACAACCTGAACCTGGAGGTGGTGGCCGAGGGCGTGGAGACCGAGGAACAGCTGGCGCTGCTGCGCAGCTTTGGCTGCGACCAGGTGCAGGGCTTTCTGATCAGCCGGCCGTTGCCGATCGAGCAACTGGTCGAGTATCTGGTGCAGGGGGCGGGGCAGGGCGCAGTGGCGCTGTAGGCCCCGTCGCCGGCATGCGCGAAACAGGGTAGGAGCCGGCCTTGCCGGCGAACAGGCCCTCAAGGTTGTACAGAAACCTGTGCCATCTGCGAACTGCCCAGCAACCGCCGCATCCGCCACTCGAACGCCACCGTCAACCCGATTGCCGCACACGCCAACCCCAGCGCCAGCCCCCACCACACGCCTACCGCGCCGCCGCCCATGGGAAACGCGAACACCCACGCCGCCGGTGCGCCGATCAGCCAGTACCCGGCCAACCCCACCAGGAACGTGGTCTTGGCGTCCTTGAGCCCGCGAATAGAGCCCATCGCGATGGTCTGAATACCGTCGAACAGCTCGAACCACGCCGCCACCATCAACAGGCTCACCGCCACCCGGATCACATCGGCGAAGGCCGGGTCCTGGCGGTCCAGAAACAGTCCCACCAGCGCCTCGGGCATCAGCCAGAACAGCAGCGAGAAACCGAGCATCATCGCCGCGCCAAAACCAATGCCCACGCGCCCGGCCTGACGCGCCGCCAGCAGGCGGTCGGCGCCGTAATGCAGGCCCACACGCATGGTCACCGCGTATGACAGGCCCGCCGGGATCATGAACGCGGTCGACACGATCTGCAGGGCGATCTGGTGCGCGCCCAGGTCGGTGGTGCCCATGGTGCCGATGCACAGCGCTGCAAAGGCAAACAGCCCGACCTCCACGGTGTAGGTGCCACCAATCGGCAGGCCCAGGCGCCACAGCTCGCGCAACGCCGGCAGGTGCGGGCGGCTCAGGCCCTGGCGTATCGGGAAGTCCGCGTAGGCCGGATGGCGGCGGATGTACAGCGCCAGTGCGATGGCCATGGCATTGGCCACCAGCGCGGTCACCAGGCCGATGCCCATCAGGCCCAGCTTCGGCAGGCCGAACATGCCTTCGATCAAGGCGTAGTTGAGCAGGAAATTGACCACGGTGCCGACCAGGCTGATCACCATCACCGGCGTCGAGCGCCCCAGTGCACTGGTGAACCCGCGCAACGCCATGAAGCTCAGGTAGCCGGGCAGGGCCAGCGGCAGCACCAGCAGGAACTGGCTGGCAAAGGCCACGTTGCCCGGTGTCTGGCCCAGCATCAGCAGCACCGGCGACAGGTTCCACAGCACCAGCGCGGCGACGATGGCCATGCCCCAGGCCAGCCACAGCCCGGCCTGGGTCAGGCGCGTGGCACCGGGGTTGTCGCCCGCACCCTGGCGAATCGCGACCAGGGTACCGACGGCGGCAATCACCCCCAGGCAGAAGATCGATACGAAGGAATAGCTGGCCGCGCCCAGCCCGCCACCAGCCAGGGCCTCGGGGCTGATTTTGGCCATCATCAGGGTGTCGGTGAGCAGCATCAGCATGTGCGCCAACTGCGAGGCGATCAGCGGCCCGGCCAGCCGTAGCAATGCCTTGAGTTCGGTAACGGGCGCAGCCTGCATGATGCAGCTCCTGAAAAGGGAAGGGTGAGCCGTGGATTCTCGGCCTTTGCGGGCATTGCACAAAAGGATAAAAACGATCATTGGCATGATTAAAACTCATGTGAGTATGATCCGTGCCAACCCGTATTTCATTGCTGGAGCACGCCCGCATGTCACGCCGTTTACCGCCTCTCTACGCCTTGCGGGCGTTCGAGGCCGCTGCCAGGCACAGTTCGTTCACCCGTGCCGCCGATGAGTTATCGATAACCCAGAGCGCGGTCAGCCGGCACATCCGCACGCTGGAGAGCACTTCGCCTGCCGGCTGTTTCTGCGCAATGGCCGCACCCTGCAGTTGAGCGAGGCGGCGCGCCTGCTGTTGCCCGGTGTGCGCGAGGGTTTCGCCGCACTTGAGCGTGCCTGCAACACCCTGCACAGCGAAGATGGGGTGATCCGCATGAAGGCCCCTTCGACCCTGACCATGCGCTGGCTGCTGGCGCGCCTGAGCCGTTTTCGCCACTTGCAGCCGGGCAACGAGGTGCAGCTCACCAGTGCCTGGATGGACGTCGACCATGTGGATTTCAACCATGAACCCTTCGATTGCGCAGTGCTGTTGGGCGACGGGCATTTTCCGCCGGACTGGGAGGTCAGCCCGCTGTTCCCTGAACTGCTGATACCGGTGGGTGCGCCCGCGCTGCTTGATCAGACGCCCTGGGACGTGGAGCAGTTGAAGGCCTGCGAACTGCTGCATCCCACGCCCGACAAGCGCGACTGGCGCAGCTGGCTGGCGCAGATGGGGCTGACCGAACAGGTCTCGCTCAAGGGCGGCCAGGTGTTCGATACTCTCGAGCTGGGCATGATCGCTGCCGCGCGAGGGTATGGTGTGTCGATGGGGGACTTGCTGATGGTGGCCGAGGATGTCGCCCAGCGGCGCCTGAGCCTGCCCTGGCCGACGGCGGTGGCCAGCGGCCTGAATTACTACCTGGTGTGGCCACGCACGCGTCCCGGTGGCGAGCGTCTGCGCCGGCTCAGCGACTTCCTGCAGGGCGAGGCCCGTGCGATGGACCTGCCCAAGGTGCAGATACTGGGGGCAAATGAGCCCAACATCGGCGATTGAACGTTTGCGCAGAATATCCCTGTGATGCACTCAAGTAATCGATGACGCCGCCGAATCAGTGGGGTCGAGAGCCACAACCAGAATGGCTCCACTTCCCCATGCCGACGGTGCAGCGTGATCAGGATGATCCGGCCCCCATTGCCAGGAGCTTCCATGTCCCAACCCGTGCCCGAATTGCCTCGCAACTCGGTATTGCCCTGGCCGCCGTGCTGGCGGTCGTCATTACCGGCAGTACGCTGTTTGCCCTGCGCTCGCTCGACAGCGCCAACCTGATCACCCGCCAGGAACACCTGGCCAGCGAGGCACGGCTGCTCGCCGACCAGCTCGACACGTTCCACAGCACCTTGCGCGAGAGTACCCAGCGCCTCAGTGGCCTGTTCGAAAAACGCTTTGCCGGCGGGCTGCGGCTTGCCTCCGACCAGTCACTCAGCGTGGCTGGAGTGGCCACGCCGGCGCTGTACCTGGCGGACCATGCGCTGAACAACGATTTTCGCGAGGTTGACGACTTTCGCCAGATGACGGCGGGTGTTGCCACCGTGTTCGTGCGCAGCGGTGAGGACTTCATTCGTATCAGCACATCGCTGACCAAGCAGGACGGCAGCCGCGCCATCGGCACTCAGCTCGATCACCAGCACCCGGCCTACGCGCGGCTGATGGCCGGGCAGCCCTACGTGGGGCGTGCCGTGCTGTTCGAGCGCTCGTACATGACCCAGTACACACCGGTGCGTGACGTGTCGGGTCGGGTCATCGCAGTCCTGTTCGTCGGCTTCGACTATACCGACGCGCAGAACGCCAGTTCGACAACCTCCGGCGCTTCCGTATCGGCCAGACGGGTTCGCTGGCGCTGCTGGACGAACAGCAACACTGGTTGGTGGCGCCGGCAGGTGTCAGCGACACGGCACTGGCTGCCCACCAACTGGGCGGGTTTGCCGCGCATGCAGGGGAAGGGCGCTTCTGGAACGATGGGGTCGAAACCCTCTATAGCGTGGCCATGCCCTTTGCCGACGGCCCGTGGACAGTACTGGCAAGCATGCCAAGGCCGAGATTCGTGCCGTGACCTGGAGCGTGGGCGCAAGGTTGGCCATTGGCAGCCTGCTGGCCATGATGCTGGCGGTGGGCGCCACCCTGTGGCTGCTGCGCCGCAAGCTGCGGCCGCTGGCCGACCTGGTGCGTCAGGCCCAGGCCCTGGCGCGGGCGACCTGAGTGCCCGCCTGGCGGTGGCCAGCCACGACGAAATCGGCCAACTGGCACGCAGTTTCAATCAGATGAGCGAAGCGCTGGCGAGCACTGTGCTGCACATTCGTGATGCCTCGCAGCAGGTCAGCCAGCGTGCCAGGCGCTGGCGGGGCTGTCGTCGGGTGCTTGCGAGGGCATGGAGCAGCAGTCGGGCGAAATCACCAGCATGGCCGGTGCAGTCGAGGAGTTCAGCGCCACCTCCCTGAACATCGCTGACAACATGGGCAGCACCGAACGCATGGCCCAGGACAACGCGCAGCAGACGCGCATTGGCCGTGCGTCGATGGACGAAGCGTCCACCTCGTTGCAGCAGATCGCGCAGGCGCTGGGCAGCACCGCGACAGTGATCGATACCCTTGGGGTGCGCTCGAAGGAGATTGGCGGCATTGTCGGCACCATCACCTCGATTGCCGAGCGGACCAACCTGCTGGCGCTGAACGCGGCCATCGAGGCGGCACGGGCGGCGAGCAGGGGCGCGGGTTCGCCGTGGTGGCGGACGAGGTGCGCAACCTGGCGGCGCGCACCCGCGAAGCCACCGACGAGATCTCCGGCATGATCGCCAGCATTCAGCAGGAGACCGGCAACGCCATCAGCACCATGGAGCAGGGCAACCGCTTGATGGAGGACGGCTTGCAACGCAATGCCAAGGTCGCCGAGGCCTTGGCGCGCATCGACGAGCAGAGCCGGGCGGCGGGCAGCAGTTTGCCGCGATCACCACCGCGACTCAGGAGCAGAGCAGCACGGCGACGTTGCTGAGCAGCAACTTGCAGAGTATTGCGCTGGCCAACAGCGAGCAGCGCGAGGTGGCAGCCAACCTGGCGGCTACGGCGCGGGAGCTGGAGGGTTGGCGGGCAGCTGCGGGCAGAAGTGGGGCGGTTTGAGGTGGGCATTGAGGGCCCCTTCGCCGGCAAGGCCAGCTCCTGCAGTGTAGGAGCCGACCTTGCCGGCGAAGCTGTTAAATCAGCCCAGGCAGGTTCAACGCCTGCGCACACGCTGCCAGCGAGCGCCGCTCGCTCTCGGCATACAGCGCCAGCTCATCCTGCACCGACTTGCCCAGAGCCTGCTCGAACGCGTCGCGGTTGGCATTGCTGCCGTACTCGCTCTGCGCGCCTTCGCCCAGGTTGGACTGGAAGATCCCCGCCGCACTCACCGGCAGGAAGTCCTCGTAGACCAGGGCTTCGAAGTGCACATGCCCGGCTTCGATCAACGCGTTCAGCGAGGTCGGCCGCTGCGCCTGGTCGCGGGCACTCAGGCCGGCTTCGGTCGGGAAGTAGCGGAAGTACGCCAGCCCCTGCTCGCGCATCTGCGCCAGGTCGTCCGGGAAGGCTTCGAAACGCTTGCCCAGCAGGCTCATGTAGCGCTCGGCATTGGCCTCGGCCGGCACGCCGCCCAGGTCGGCCCGCGCTGCGTCCAGCAACTGGTCGTACAGCACGCGACCCTTGGGGGTCAGCGCCGCGCCGCGTTGCTCGATCTCGCCGAAGCGTGCGGTATGGCTGCCCCTTCGCTGCCCTGCTGGTCGGTGAATGCCACGCGCTCCTGCAAGGCCTTGAAGCTGGTCTGACGCAACAGGATCGGGCAATGACGCGGTGGCGGGCCCTCGATCACGGCCTTGGGCGGAATGCCCTTGGCCGGCATGCCGACCTGGATCGCATCGATGTCCAGGGTGCGCGGTGTCAGGTGGTTGATGTGCGGGCCCTTGAAGGCCACCACATCGGCGATCAGGCGGTGCTGGTCGTGCAGTTGCTGGTACTGCTCGGCCGTGACCGTGGCGTCGTGGTGCCAGCGGAAGGTGTGCAGTGCTTCATTGACGAACGCCTCGGCATCGGCGCGCTCAAGCCACGTCGGCTCGCAACTGGGCGATCAGTTCAAGCACGCGCGGGTGAAGATCTTGCGTTTGGCCAGGATGCTCTGTGCCAGTTCGCGCACTGGCGGGTTGTCGATCAGCTCCAGGCGCAGCAGCGAGGTGAACACGCGGAACGGGCTGATGTGCAGCGACTGCTCGTGTACCGCGCGAAACGCGGTGGGAGTGCACCGGTACGC
>MQUG01000486.1:0-110491 GCA_007213375.1 Steinernema feltiae | reverse complement strand
CGCGCGCAAATCCTCTTACGGTAGTGTAAACACAACGTCTTTGTAGTCGTTCAACAGCCGGCGCCGTGTGTTTGCGCGCCGCCGCAACAGGAACCCTGCTGCCAACCTGCTCAACCGCCTGTAACGACTGTCTGCCTTGTAGGCGTGGAATTTAGGTGATTGGAGGGGCAATTTGCCATGTTTCAGTGCAGCAGCAGCAGCAACCGTGCAATGATTGTCTTCCGGTGGTGCAACAACCGGCGTGTGACTGTCAACAAGGTAATTGAGTTGGGCGGAGTGAGTTATATATGATAAGAGAGTGGACTAGAGCAGTGACTGTGTGGTCGGCTGTTTAGCGTCTTTGACTACAAAGCGTGACATGCTAGGTTCAAACCCAGTTGAGGCGTTTATTTTTTATTTTTGAATATTGATTGATTTCTGCGTTTTCTTATTTCTTGGAGGCGATTAGCAAACCAAAAATACAAATTTTGTGATAAAAAAAAACATCAGTGTTTGGGTATAGAGAAGTTATGTTGGTTCAATTTGGAATGCACCTATGACAGACTGGTTAAGCTGTTTGCCTCACACCCGTTCGCTCGCAGGTTCGACGCCTACCATGAGCAATCATTTTTCTAAAATCGTTATATTTTGTAGTTTTCGTTTTCTACACGCAAATCGCTTTCAGTAGTCCAACAACAACCCTGCTGCCAGCAGATGCAGCCTCAACCCGCCTGTAGCGACTGTCTTCCCGTTCAGCAGGACCCTGCTGTCAACCCCAGCAGCCCGCCTGCGACTGCCAACCTGGTAATTCACCCTCCGCTCGCTGATCATCAAAACGCGATTTCAGTGATTCAACAAGACCCATGCTGCCAACAACAGCCGCAGCAGCAGAATTCGTGCTGTCAACAGCAGGTTCCGCAGCAACCTGCTTGTGTTTGCCAACAACAGCAGCAGCAGCAGCCAGGTATCTCTTACCCGCGCAGCTTGAATTTCACACAAAAACAACGTTTTCAGCGCCTTCGTGCTGTCAACAACCCTCCTACGAGGTCCAAGTGCAAATCCAGCCGAGCGCGCCCGCTCAATGCGCTCCGGCCTGTCAGCCGTCGTGTCAACCCTCGTGCGCACAGCAACCACAGGCTCTGCAGACGCAATTCGGTCCCGCCACGCAGTCCTGCGATGCGAATACGTGCGTCTGTCAACGGGGATACGTCCAGTGCGCTCAGCAGACGTGCTGCATCCGCTACCGGTACACGCAGCAGGGACGGAAGCGTCGATCGGCTAATTGAGTGTCGGGACGAGAGTGTTTTGTTGTACAAACGGTGATTTTGGAGTAAATAAACGAGATTCTGCATGGAAAAACTGAAAAACGACTCGAAGAGAGAGCGAATTAACATTTGCGCGGCAGTCAAACGACTGAATCCATGCGTTATTGGTAAAAAGATGCCAAGTCAAGTTTTCTTTTCAAATCAACACGTAGAAACGCGCGTAGGATTTGCGCTAAGCTTAGATTAGTTCTAGCTTAGTTGCTGTTCAGTTGCTATTAGGATGCAGTTCCTTGATTGCCAATTAAGCCAATTAAAAATTGTCAAACGAAGTCACGAAAGCGATGGATGCGGGGGCGCTCTTAAATACTTCTTGGATGGACTACACGTGGATGATTGGAACCGTCTTATGCAGTTCTTGTCGATGGCAAATGCCGAGTCATTACACGGACATCGTTCCAAAAATCTCTCAGATTTTTCTAAAATCTCGTGTACCCCCACCAAATCGACCCTCCCCACCAAGATGGCACTTACAGAATTTTTGTAGGACAGCCCAGTCTTGAGTTACGAAAAAATAAGGGGGATCCTGCATTTCCTAGAAAATCACTGGTCTTGGCGCGATTTGAATGCAGTTGGATATGCGTTGTACGGTAGTACTTTGACTGTTCTTTGCTGAAACTGACCATTTTCGGCTGTTTCACGTGTTTCTGATGGCATGAGAGTTCTTCGCGACCTCGAATTGGTTTAGAGTAGCCATGGAAACACAGGTTTGTGGGCGAGAATAGGCGAGAATCGATGAAAAATCGATTTGCGCGGTTGCGCGCGTCCACGATCGGTCAGCGAATGACAAATTTTCAGAAAAATCTGAGACTTTTTTGGAACGATGTCCGTGTCCTATGTTTGAATTCAACTATTTTTGTTAATTTTAAAGTTTGTAATGTTTCGCAGGCAAAATTTTTGTTCTCTTTCGCTTTGGTAACGTTTTTGAGCGTTCCTAACGACTTCCTTCAAAAATCTACGCCTTTGGCCTACTGGCTAGCGTCTGTGTCAAGAGGTCTCCAGTTTGAAGCCAGCCTGAAGTCAAACACTGATGGCTGAACGATCGTTTCCTTCCATTTCCCTCGCCTGTGAGCTAATCTTGTTCTCTTCTACGTTCATAACGCAATTTTGTTTGTTTGTTTCGCGGAAACGAAAAACTTCAAAACAGCAAAATGCAATAAAAGGGCGTCGGAGGCCTATATGAACCACCACTCTCGGGTCTCATTCCTACGCACCGACATGATGCTGCAAGTAGCGGCGATCATCGGGGGCATCTTCTTCCTCGGAACCCTCGGAATCTTTGGCAATTTGAATATCGTCATCGCCACGTACGTCGCGAAGGAGCTGCACAGCAAGTGCGGTAAGCGTGCGTTCTACCGTATCCAAATCCGCGAAACTCGATTTGCAGGCCTTCTGATCGGAATTCTCGCCTTCTGCGACCTCTTTTGCATCGCGTTCGAGTGGCTGAACGCGATTCGTCTTCTCGTTGGTGAAGAATCGTGGCGACTCAGCTGCTACGCCTCCATCACTCCCTACATCTTCATGATCAACTTCCAAACAACGATGATTTTGGTCGTCTCGACGGATCGTTTGATCGCGATCCTCTATCCGATCAAGTAGGCGTAAGATACCGTAATCAGTCCAATCAGCCTGACGATCTTCAGATATCGCATCATCCAAACGAGAACCTACGTTCTCTGTATCATCGCCCCTGGCGCGGTATACGGTATCTCGCTGGTGATCGCCGGCTATGTTTACATGACAGACGGACCGATCGAAGTCTGCAATCCGCCGCTCGCGTTTCCGCCGAACGTGTCGGTCGTGTGGAATAGACTCACGATTTCCATCAATTTTCTAGTGCTTTTCGTCTATTTGCTGACGATTCTGTGTTTGAAGTACAAAGGTCGGTTCAGTTTTGGGATTTTAAACGTGAAATTTCAAATGAAAATTAAAAATTGATATTTTACAATTGTGGAAAACCGATTTTTTAGGTCCCGGAACGCAATTTTACAACTCATAGTACAGTTTTGCAATCTTTGGAGCTTTAAATCGCAACAAACATGACTGCGCTTAACTAAATCATACGGTTAATTTATTCAATGTTATGACGCTTCAATTACGTCTCAATCAGGGCCTCAAATCGCCATATATGAGCGTCAACAGCTTGAAGGTTCTCCATGTTGTGAAAAATGCGCCAAAAATGTGCGCTGCAGACACGATATACGAACTAAAGGCATTTTAGCAACTTACAGTATCTTTACAGTAATTTACAGTATTTACAATTTTACAGGGACTTTGAATCACACAAAACTGTATTCCAAAAACGTCCCTACCGTAACTCCGTTCATCTAATTGAATTGAAACGCATTTCAGTGACGCACGTCGCCTCATCAGGTCAATCGTACTACAAACGCCAACAGGCGATCATGCGGAACCTCTCGGTGATGATCCTCTTCTTCTTCTTCTCGTGGTTTTTGGCGCACGCGTCCGTCCTCATCGTCACTTTCTTCGGCCTGGGCGCCTCAGCGCTGCACATCGCGCAGTCGATGGCGGTGATTCCGGCGATGCTTTGCTACTCGCAAAACTTTTACATTTACTTTTGGCGCAGCGAGTTGTACCGCGCGCTCTTCATCGCGCAACTCGTCGCGTTTGTCAGATGCGGACAACGCGTGTCTCCGCGTGTTTACGCACATGATGCGCTGACCGCAACGTCGAAGAACGTTTCCAGAGGGCAAAGAGAACGGGAAGGAGGCCAATAATCTATGAAATGAGAGTTTCTGGAGCGAATAAATCCTCTTATTACCCTGATTGGGGACCCAGCGTAGCCACTGCGACTGAAATTTGAAGTTTTGATCTCTATTTAGGCTGGTAATTGACATCTGGCAGTTGCCGCTCATCATCAAGCCTACAAATGAGAGATTCGTAGTCTGTCCGCTCCAAACTCGCAACTCAAAGACGATGTTTGAACCGTTTGTCATCGAAATTCCACGAGAAGACGACGCCGACGCATCAGATCAAAGAGTTTGCGTGCGGTTTTAAGAGTGAAACCACGCGGTTATCATATCAGTTTGTTTGTTCGCCTCTCGCGTCTTGGAATTCTCGCTTTTGATCTTCCGCACGTTCCAATCATTCAGTTCCGCTTGTTGTCAATGGATCTACAGATTCACAAAACCCAACTTTTCCATTTATTGAACGAGCGCGGGCAATTTGCGGTGGCGAGTCATTCACCGGCACTACAGTATCTTCGTGAATTGTGTTGCAGGAGCGCTAATTTGAACATTCTCCGTTTCTTTCAAACAAACAGTTTCTTTGCGCCTACTGTAGCGCTAATGAGACTCTCAGCGCGAATTGCCTGCACAATGTCAATGAATTGGCATCATCCGTGGAATCAAAGTCAGAAAATGGATTGCGAAGGAGAGGATATCGAGTTTGAGAGGAGAATAGCGTTGTCGGCGTTTCAAGCTGCTGAGAGTCGAGGCGCCCGTGATGCCTATCCATTTAGCTTGCATCTATCGCTGTGTTACCATACAAGACAACTTCAAAGCTTTTCATTTTTGTCAGAATTCCACGCGTCTTCATTCCCACTCACGCCAATCAAGTCCTCCTCGTTCCAATTCGTCCTAATCGCTGCCAACCGCCTCTCCCATCTTCCGCCACACCCTCCTAACGCGACTCTCGCTCGACTCGAACCGGTCGCTCCTTTTCTTTCCCTCAGAGAACTGTTTGCCGAGCGCGCTGTAGCCTGGCGACCAATTTGCGTCTCCATACGAGCGAAGAAGACGCCCCGCGGAGAATCGCGTGACTCGAAAGTCGCCCGAGTGAGGGAATTTTTGATTTGGGTGCGTGAGAACAGCGGATGAGGCGAACGTTTGGTTTGCGGGGTGCTGGACGATTGAATATGTGCATTTTTGAATGGTGATAAGAGCTCTTTGGCCGGTCAATGTTTCTGCGCTCCCATAGCTGAATGGTATCGCTGCAGATTATCGTGAAATTGGTTGCGGGTTCGAGTCCTGTCGCGGACATTCTTTTTTAAGTCAACAGTGCTACTGCTGTTTGCACGCGGAACGCGATATCCTTCCATTCTGTGTTATCGCAAAACACAACTTCAGTCGTAATAGCTCCGCTATGCTTGTACAGAGCAAATATTTGCACTGGCAAGTGTAGTCATCCACAAATAAGTCGATTTTTCTCCAATTTTGAAATTCTTTTTGTTCTACTGTAGTTATATGAGGGTTTTTGAAGGTTTCTGGTCATTTCAAAAAACAATCAAAAAAGACACAAAAAATTCCGCTTTTGGCGGGTCTCGATCCTGTGATCTTATGCATGACAGTTAAGAGCGCTACCATTTAGCTATTCAGCTATCAAATTACAAACTTTGCAAGTTGGTTATATGAAAATGCAAATCTGTTTACTGCAAACTGTTCTTCTGTTCCGCACAATGAATTTGTTGTTCACCTCTCCTCTCCGCAACCAAATTACCATAAACCATTCTTATCCGCCGATCAATGTCCGCGGTGGCAGCTCCCAGTAAACAACTCCATCGGTCGTTATCTCCCCGTTCCTCCCTCCCCCTCCTCCTCTATTTACCCTCGTTCCCGCCCGTCTCCTCCAGCCTACACCACCAAAACATCGTCAAAGCGGAGTTTACAACGACCGAGTAGTACGAAGCGCGGAGGATCGGCGTTGTTTGCAACGCCGAATTCCTGTTTTCGGTCGTCGTCGTCGGCGGCGGCGGTTGTCAAACAGGTCCCTCGCGTCGATCAGAATCGATTCCTCGAGACAGCGACGTCTCCATCTTCGCCTCGAGCGAAATGTGACGCCGTCGAAGCGTCGTTAGGTGACGGCGGCTGCTGCGAGGTCGGCGTTTGCGGTCGGTGCGGAGCGCGAATTTGCATTTTAGGCGCTCGGAGCAACCGGTTCGCAATTAGCGACGATTGGGGATGATTTACGGCTGTGCGGGGCGTGAATGAAAAGTGAAGTGTGAGATGATTAGTTCGTTGCAGCGGCGGCGGCGCGAAGACTTTGTTTGTGTAACTGACGGACGTTCGCGGTTTTCGTGTGAGCGAATTGTTCGAATTCTTGGTTACGGTAGGTGCTAGTATTTATGCCTTCGGTGTACGCGCGCCTTCACGCACGGATTTCTGTCGATTTTC
The DNA here is from genome assembly GCA_007213375.1 of Steinernema feltiae. Lineage (NCBI taxonomy): Eukaryota > Metazoa > Nematoda > Chromadorea > Rhabditida > Steinernematidae > Steinernema > Steinernema feltiae. The sequence continues at coordinate 104,058 of MQUG01000486.1, read as the reverse complement.
GTGCCAATTTGTTGGTCTCTGGCTTGTTTTCGCCCTTTTCTCATGCCCTGGATGCCAAAACAGAGCCAAAATTAGCCGAAAATGGACCAAAACAAGACGATTCGGCCAATTTTCATGAAAACAAGCGCCGGGAGGAGCGAAAGTTGGTCATGAAAAGCAAAATTTGAGTCTATTCACGTCCCTGATCAGTTGAATTCGGGTGTTTTGATGCATTTCGACGCGAGACGTTCATTTAATTGCATCATGCGTTGTTTTTCCAATTTCCTCAAGCGCTGGCTGGCAAAACAGACCCCAAATTACGCGCAAAACATCAAAACAAAACACTTTGAATTGCTCTCGGCCAGGTACAGTTGGTGAATCAGGTTTGAAGTTGAATTTTGCGGTTTATCTTGAAGCAGCAGCTCTCGAAAGCGTCAATTTGGCGCCTGTTAGCTCGGTTATTCTGCTTCGTACGCACAGGAAGCCTGAAACTGACAATGAGCATGCTACCGTAACTGCCATAACTGGTCGTGTTTTACTCGTTGAATGTGAATTCCCGGCGCCACAGTGTCCGAACGCCCTGAACGCCCTGTCATTCATCGTCACTACGTTCGTCTCGCCCTGTTTTCACTCAAAATAGCCCTCTTTTTGGTTGTTTACCGTCATCTCGCGCTCGCTGCAGTCCAAACAGATCTACCCAAGTAACCTAAAAACACGAAAACAAGAACTTTCGATGCGGACGCTTCGTCTCAAAGCACTTTTGTGAACAATTCAGTTTTGAGCATCGCGGACTTTGTTCTTCCTTCCATTCCGGGCGTTTTTCAAGCGGCAACGCGTTGGTGTTGCCCTGTTCTCAAGTGTAAACACTGGGTGCTTTGATGACCCAATCGCGTGATGATTGCGCAACGACGTTTGATCGCAAGCCTGCATTTGTATTCGTGTTGATAAGAAGGCACCCCTGGAAGGCCGTTTTGACCTTTCTCGCAATCAGATGGCCGCCTCTGCAGATAGCGATGATGCTCTAATGAGCGCACTATGGCCATATTCTAAGAGGTTCAAACATGCTCTGTGAGTCGTCCTAAACCACAAAAATCACTTCCTTCTGCCCTGTTTTACAGAACATTTGCTTTTTGGACTGTTTTTCCAATCAGATAGATCCACGTTTGCTCTCAACGGAGCCGAACGACGCATTCCGACGATAACGCGTGTTGATGTTTTCCTTTCTAAGCAATCAATCGTTGTTATTCGCCCCATCAGAGTTGTATAATTCAGTCGTGCGTGCACTTCACGTCCTTGAATGTGCATTATTGAGCCAAATCTGTCCCCTCTGTGTGTCGCTCTGGATCTCCGCCTGAAAAGCAATCTACCACTCGTTCTCTGCTCGCTAAATGACTCCAAAACTCGCCAAACCCAGCCACCTTCACCAAATAATCATCGTGGGCGAATTCTCTGCGTGACGCACCGCCATTTTTGGGCGCAAATCACGCGGGCGATCAGAACACAAACTCGTAAAGGTCTTTGTGTGGGGAAATTTGAAATTTTCGATTTTTCGATTTCCCCCTGCAAGAATAGCGACCCTAAAGCTCTCAAACAAGCACTGTTATGACTGCAATCTCCTTTTCAAAACATCGATTAGCCGCTAGAACGAGTTCTTCACATTCGTAAAAACAATTTATGACCTCTTGTGCTCCTGTTGACAGTGCCTCGCGCCAGGAACGGTTGCCGTGACTCAGCGCATTGGCAACTACAGCTGTGAATCACTGGATGTCTTTTCAACTTTACCGCATTTCTCAAGTGTTTGCTTGATTTCAGAGCTTCAAATCTGCACTTAGCAACGCGGCGGTTGACTCAATCCGCCCGTGAGAAGCCTCGAAATTAGCGACAAAAACGTTCAAAATGTCCTTCTGTCATGCCTGCGACTCTCGTCAAATCAGCAGTAAACCTCAAAAACCAGTTCAAATTCGAATTTGCGGCCTCGTTTTCCTATTTTCTCTTCTTCCGCCTGTTCAATCAGACCGTTCCTTTTCATTCCAGCCAAGAGACCGCTTTCTGAACCTGCCTACACACCTCAAATTCAAAATACGGATGTGTTCTGATCATTTCGCCCTAAGCGATCAAAGCATGACGTATCGCCGAACGAAGGGCGACATTTTCCACTTCCAGAGCGCCATTAGGAACCGAACAATCAGTTCAGCCCTCTTTAACTCTCGATTTAACGACTAAAACCACCCATTCACATCAAACATAGCTGTAACCCTCACCAAAAACACCGCAAAACCAGTCCGCAACTCGAAATTCCAATTTACGCCCTCTCCGCAACCATCTTCCTTCTTTCTTCTTGTCGGGACCCACGCGGTGATCAACGCAAGCATCGTGAATCATCGTCCCAGTCGTCGCCGCCGCAATTCACCTTCCTTTCGCTCACCGCCGCCGCCGCCCGTTTCAAACCAAACATTTCTCGTTGCCATCAGCGGTCGCGATTGCGGCGACGGTCGTCTCACTCTCCTGTGACCCCCGAAACCAGAACTCACGGTCGCCAACTTTGCGCGCCACAAAATAGCGCGAATTCTTCTTCTCCGAGAACCCTGCGATGACCCATTTGAGTGATCGTCTCTCGTGTGGCGTCTCCTCTCCTCTGCGCTTTCGTGGATTCGCGGAATTTTACGACGCGACGCGACTGACAACTGCCGTCGTCGTTGTGTAACGCGTCGGGGGCGCCGTTGGCGGTGCCATTTCGCGAAAATCACCCTCGTACCTTGATCGATTGGCTTCTCTCCGGTGCCGAACTCATTCTTCGCTTCATTTCAGGTTAAATCAAATCGCAAAATGGCAATCGAAGTTCAACAGATCATCGAACTCATATTGTGTATCATTCTGCCGGTAAGTGAAACCTGAAATTTGCAGCAAAATCGTAAATTAGTTGCACTGCGACGGGTGCGTTGCGCTCCGATCGGTCTAAGACCAATGACCTTTGCAGAGAGGGTGTTACACCATATCAGTGGGGTATGGATTTGTAGCTAAATTGGGGGGTTTGGAGGGCGGCGGACGCTTTGAGAAAAGCAGCAATTGGGGGTCCACAGCCTCTAATGTATGATCGATGTTTTTGTGGTTTTTGGTGATTTGTATATAATCAAATTATGAGAGCAGATGTTGTTATGGGCGAATAGCCTACCTGGTTAAACGTCCAACCGTTATGCTGAAGGTCAATGGTTCTCTTCCATTAGCAGTCAGTTCGTTTTTTGTTTTTCGATTTTCGTTTATTTTGGTTGTTTCTCAGTTTTTGCAACCAACAAGCAGTATTTCAAGGTCATCACAAGCGTATCGGGTCGTATAAATGTCAAATTCTTGTATAAAATCGATATATACAGTAATCCACATGTCAATTTCAGCCTCTGGCCATCTTCATCCACACCACCGAGTGCAACATCCACGTCGCGATCAACATCGTGCTCTGCATCTTCTTCTGGGTCCCCGCAATCATCCACGCGCTCTGGTACTGCTTCTTCCGCGTCTAAACGCTCCCATGCTTTACCGTCGTAACCTTTCGTCGCCTTCTCTTCCACTACCGTAATCGTACTACCATAATCAACGCCGAACCTCGTCACCAAATTCCGAATTCGTCACCGACAACACTGCGGGCGGATTTCCTGCGTCTTGTAACGCCACTTTCGGGTCCCGACACGACTTTCCAATACCCGAATGTACTGTAACCACAAGCTCGACGTCAGACTCTCCGACGTGAGCGAATTCCGAATCGCTGTGACGTGTTCGCGACTGTAAATACCGTAATTTACTGCAAAATCGCTGATTCGCGATGCGAATTGTCGCATCGTGACCCGTGATTGCGTTCTCATCACTCCCTCGTTGCCTTGAACCCACCGTAATCTCTGTAATCTCCATCGACGTATCGTTTTCTAATGTTTTGCAGCTGAACTTTGTAATAAATTCGATTGTTATTGTGAGAAGCGAGCGAGCAGAGTGTTTTGCAGCTGGTCTGTGGAGACTGGATTACTGTAGTTTGACGCGGAAGAGGGAGTAGATTGAGGGAGATAACAAACAAGAGATCAACGAGCACACTAGTGATGATTCGAGCTTGACACCTCCGTTACAAAGAAGCTGTTGACGCGTTGAGGGAAGACGCAAACGTTGACTCACATATACTTCCTGTCATTCAAATACCGCGACGACTGTTTACAGTGAATTTCAAGTGATTCAACGCACAAAAGCGAAATTTTCACTTTGGCAAACATGACAACTAGGGAAAGATACCAAAATTCAAAATTGTTGTTGACGTCCGGGGCAGCAAACATCACGCCGCAACTCATCAGCACAAACTTCTCACTTTCCTGCTTCCGCAAAATACAAACAAGACACAGAATTTATTCTTCTTCTTGGCCAGCATCCCCGACTGCGAGCTGTCCTTCGACCTCCTCCTCGAGCTCGCCCCTCACCCTCGCGTATTCGATCGTTTCCAACTGCAGAAAGCGGCATACGCGGATAGTGATAGCGACTGCGAGCACCGCATATCCCATGCAGACCATTGCAATTGACGTCCACGCGATTCGCATCCAAAACAACCAAGGCGAGTGGAATTTCAACGGGTTGTCGACGGCCGAACAGCTCCAGGAAACGAGTACGAGGTAGTAGTAAATCTTAAACGCGTATTTAAGAGGCTCAGCAGATTATCATCCCGGCTTACGGTAGGAATCAATGTCGGATACATGGGATGAACGATATCGAAGACATACTTCCGCCTCGGTGGCCAGCGATGCTGCCAAATTGTGATCAGGAGAACGATGAGAAACAGCCCAGGAAACAGGCTGAAGACAATCGAGTCGACCATGGACAATGCTAACTGAAATATCAGTAGATTGGGATCAGAACTGAAGAACTGACCATGTCAAAGGAGAATATGTTCGGCTGGCAAAGCTCGAGATCTTCAAATGGGTAGCACTTAACCTCGTGCCTAAATTCGTAGAAGTGAAGATACACGTAATGCACTCCGAGAATATTCATGATGAACTGCGTTATCGCACTGACGGCCTAAAATGAGAAAATTGAAGAAAAAGCAGGCGGAGAGGAGAACTCACGAGAATCATTAGCTCCGCGTTGCGCACATCGTTCGGTTCCTCTTCGCGCTCCAGGTCGACTGCCGGAACGTCGACCATTCTTACTCGTTGCACTAGTTGAAATGAATTGTAAGCAACGAGTGATCATGCCGCAGACGTCTGAAAAGCGCAAATGAGAGTGAACAATCAATGTCCGGTCTAGCGTACCTTCGGAATTGGATTGCCGCGCTTCACTTCCACGTTCTTCATTTGCTCTCCGGAAAGGCAGTTATGAACCTCTTGCCTGCTTCTTCGATAGTCTTCTTCTTCACGACGACGTCAAAATGCCCAAATCTGCAGCAGAAAAATTATTACGTGGACGTCCACGGGTTCAGAGCCACAAAATGGAAAATCGCCAAATCTTTGAGATTTTCACACAATAAACAACGAAATTCTTGGCGCATCGAGCAGAGAAGAATGCGAAGAAGACACCCGAAGACGGTTACCGCGTTCAGCGCTTGCCTCGCGCGTCCTGTGCCTCCAAAACAAGAAATGCGAAATATCAAAAACGCCGTCACAAACTTTGTAGAATGATCGTTTCAGGACCCCTCACCTTCGGAGTCGCATCTGAGAGAGCGAATAAACCAAACGAAAGAAAACGGAAGCTCTTCGTGCCGGGCCGGCTGCCGGCTGCGTTCGACGGCGGCAAATCAGCATTTCCTTGATTTCCAATTTTTCAAACGAGAAAGAACGCATCGAAAGGGGAACGACGAATCGACCATCGATGAAAATTCGTGTTTTCGGTCGACTTCGAATTACAATTCACGCGAATCGTGTCGACAAACTATTTTCCGTGCCATATGGCCACAATTCTTTCTTTTAATTGTTGTTCTAGACCAATTCGAGGTCGCGAGAAACGCTCACATCGTCAGAATCATGCGAAACTACCGAAAACAGCCGGGTGCAGTACTCAAAAGTGATTATCGGCAGCCTCAGGGTGATCGTTCCAAGACCATACATTTGCTGATTATTCAGATGATCAAGAAAATTCCGTTGTTGTCTCTTTTTTTATCTCGCATCAAATAGACCGAAACTAGAAGACTTCAATTCTACAGAATCCAAATGCCTGAGAAGAAGCAGAATACTGAGAGCGTACTGAGAGCCGATCCGCTATTCACCGATTTGTCTAAACGCGAGAGCCGAGAGGTCCTAATTGTACACAGGGTACTTACTTTTGGCTGTAGTTGTCGTTGTAGCGGCAGGTGTCAGCGTAGAACGAGAGCTCGGCGCAGTCGAGGACGAAGCGCCGGTCGACAACAAAGCGGCAGTGGTCGTTGTCGACGACGAGGATACGGTATTTGTCGTAGGAATCGTGGTGGAAAGATCGGAAACGGCGTAGCGGATGTTGACATTCGCGGCCGAGCAATGCGATCCCGAATTCCGACGAAACTCGATTTCCACTTTTGAGACGTCATTGGCGGTTACTGTAGCGTTTGCTTTGACAAGTAACGACCTCAAAAGTTTCATTCGTTCTCATTTCCGAAAGCGACCGAACTTACGTCATTTCGAGGTCGGCGGCGGCAGCGAAACTGTAAGAGAATGTCACGTCCACACAAGTTTCATCGTAGTGCGCAACGGAAAAGACGATCGATGGAGCTCTCATCGATTTCGCTGTGGTTAGAATGTAGCGAAGGCCTTCCGAGCCATACGGATCGGTTGAGATGACTCCTTCATCGCCATCGGAGACTCCCTCGCGACTGAGCACACATAGTCCGTTCTGGTATGGAGCATTTGAGTTCTGGGATGCGAGGAAGTTGGTGATCCACTCGGTCGTGTTCACTTTGATTACGATGGCGCTGCGGAGTAACTGCTCACCGTCCACGAAAGGCGCTGTTTCGTTCCTGGAAATAAGTGGTCCTAGCGCGAATGTCCCTGATCTATCACGTTTTGATTTGACTTACGTAAATGATAGCAGCAACGGCTCCGCGTCCACCGCGCTCACACCGCTTCGCACCGTTTCGATGTCCACGCGCACTCCTTCTGGCACAATCGGCGCAGTGGGAACCAACCAATCGGACGATGCCTTTGTGTTGATTGTCACCATCGGGCAGCTCGACGGATCCGCACCAAGAAGTTCGGCGTTCGTGGGCGTCAGAATGTACGCGGGACAGTCGGCACTCGCGTTGATCCAATTCATGTAGAAGATGAATGGCACGGAGAGCACGTTGCCGCCCAGTCCCAGATCGAAAGCTCCGTTTGTACCGCAGGCTGAAACGTGCGCAAATCAACAAAGATCGTGTCAGGAGCCACAGTCACGCGAGAAACTCACCTTCAACTTCTCGCTTCGACAAGAACAACATGACCGCACTGCGCCACTGAATCGACGTATCGGTCAAATTGTCGAAAAGCGTGCCGCGATCGACGAGGACCGAGACGGCGGTGTCCGGGAAACAGAGTTTGTCGAGGTAGACCGATTGATCGTCGTGTTCAAACGAGCCAACGCTGATTGATTCGCATGATCCGTTCCCATGGACGACGGTGAAGTTCAGCTCGGAAAACGAAATAGAGTTGAACGTATCGCGTTGCGTGTTCAAGTAGAGGCACGTGGGCTCTTGAATGACCACTTCCGAGACGTTATCGCTGGCGAACAGAGTGAACGGAAGGTCGTGAGCGACCTTTTGTCCCGTTGGTGGTGAAGAGCAAGACGACGCGGAGAAGGAATACGGTAGCAGCGTTGAAAAGAGAATTATCCACTGTGCAGTCATGCGGTTTGGGGACATTTTGGGCTCTACAGCGCCGGTGGAGCACTGGTGTGTGTGGAGGGAGGAGAACCGCTCTTATCACGTTCCAATTAACTTTTATTTCAGCATTTTATCACGTCGGCATTTCTGTTCTCGTGACAACGCGACAGGCGATAATCGACGCACTCAGCATCAATTGAAGTGCAAATGGAAAGCCAAGTATCGCGGTGGAAGGTGAGATCTAATTCTACAGCGCTTTTTGTTATTTTCCGCCAAATTTCAGCTTCACGCTTCATCTCGCGCACCTTGACGCCATCACGGAGTTGCCGTTCAGCGAATACGAGAGCATCCACAACGAGCGGGACTTCAAGGCGGTTCTCTTCGACGACCTCATTCATGTCGGCAACGGCTCGTGCATCTACATCTTCAGAGCCGATGAGAAGCGCATTGTGTACGACGGAACTGATGGATGCGCCGAGAACATCTTCAAGAAGGTATTTCTCAAGCCGCATCACCGATAAAGCGAACGATGCGAGTTTTAGAACAAGTTCTGGCCAGTGGTCGATCACTGTTCGGGCGAGCTCATCGACGGAAACACCGATTCTGACATGAAGATCATACAGAAGTACAACGAATGGTCGATCCAAAGCGATGGGAAGAATTCCGATTTTATCGCCAACGGCCAGTCATGTCGCTTCTTTCAGAAATGGAATTAGACTAAAGTCGCGCTACGTCCACGATCATCGATGAAGTAGTCAAAGAAGCCACGGAGACTCCAAAGATCGAAGATGACGATGATCTTCCGCATCGCAGTATGGTGCGAAACAAACAGGATGCGATGCGACTTTCTCCAAAGGCAATGTGCGAAAGAACAAAATGCTATTTAAAGGCCGGTGCAGAGAGCTTGATTGACCGGGACGACCATGTGGACTGCTCTGAGCCGATTCTCGCGCTTTGCCTGCAAACGGGCCGACTGGATCAAGTGCACGACTTGGAGAAACGCATCTTCGCGACGGAATCCAGCGAACGATTCACATGCATTCCAACGCGATAAACATTGGACGCGTAAAATCGAATGGCCTAGGGTAGAGAATGGTAGAGATCTATTTAACATCACTTATCTTGCGCTTGCTTCTTGTACCTTGGTTTATGTTTGTTATACGTTTATACGTGTTTCGTGTTTGTTTAGCAAGGCCCTAACCGAGTCAGTTGGATTCAACAGAGGCCTTTCGATGCTTCCAACACTTGCTGAGCATGACGAGCTCAAGATGCGGCGATACAAGAATAAGAGTGACGTCAAGGTGAACGATATCATCTCGTTCAAGCACTACAAATATAAGAAGTGCGGCGAGCGAAAGGAGTGTGACCCTCGGATTCTTCTTGCTACGTTCTTGATAGAAGGCCATCTAAATCTCGTCAGGCGGGTAATTGCCGTCGGCCCGTGTAGCGTTAAGGGCAATGACGTTCCCAACGGGTGCGTGTGGGTCGAGGGTGATAACAAAGGATTCGCATTTGACTCCCGCGACTTTGGTCCGATTCCAATCAAAAACATCATTGCAAAAGTGGTTTATTCGGTTGAGACGCGCACTTCTTTCGAGTGAGTGAGTCGCGTCTTTGTTGGTTGTTTCGACTAGTTCGTAACTCTCTGCTTCTTGTTTTGCCATTTGCTCTATTGTGGAGTTCTATTTGATTTGTATTGCTGTTTTGTAATAAAGACCGCTTGTGACTTGACCGATACGACCATGCACCAAGAACGAACGAATGGAATGTGGAATTCGAGTTCCCACGCACTCCGTCAGTCGGTTGACATGAAGTGCTCCGTTCTCGTCTTCGCGCTCCTCGGCGCTCTCCTTGTTTCTGGAGGTACACAATCTGCTCTCGTTTTCTTTCACTTTCTTTGTTTTCAGATGAGAGCCCCCCGGGAGTCGTTCATCGTCCGTTTCATTCACGAACTCCCCGACAACAACTTCCTGGTCATGTTCCACGTGGATTTCGATGTCCGTGAAACGAAGCACCAAACCAACTTTGGAAAGACTTTTCTCGGGGTGCACAAGAATCGCGGTGGAAGGTGAGAACTAATTCTACAGCGCTTTTTATTATTTTCCGCCAAATTTCAGCTATTCGTTGCATCTCGCGCACCTCGACGCCATCACGGAGTTGCCGTTCAGCGAATACGAGAGCATCCTGTAGCCATCGAACTGTCTCGCGCTTCTTGCTCGCGCGCTGCTTCGCGCCGAAGTCGCCGTTTCGAAAATCTGCGGCTCACGCAACAAATCTCTGAACAGCGATCTTCAGTCTCCGCTGCGCATTCAATTCGAAAACGCAATGTGCAAACAGCGGAGTCAACAGCGTTCCCAAGGTCATCGCGCCGTCTCCGTGCGGCATCTTTAATGATCTACGTCGTCCACGTGCTTTACACCCTGTAGCAGATGAACTCCGCCGCTCCCACTCCCCCCACAAATTGACCAAGTTCCTTCCCCTGGCTAGGCGTGCACTCACACTGTCACGCTCCCTTTCCGCAAACACCACTTCGGTGTTTGGTTCGTGCTTGACGCGATTTCCGGCTTGCGCCACAACACGCTCCGTTCTTGTTCACCGCCGAAAACAGCCCACCTCCCGCTCGTTCATTGTTTTGCGCACCGACAAAGCGTCTTCTGGCTTCTCCTTCGAGCAATTCGTCGCCGAAATTCTGCAAAATCGTTTAGTTCACGTTGGGTCGTGACCTTGATCTCTCAACTTTAAGGCTACGCGTGACGTCTTCGCTGTTTTTGAGGTCAAAACGCGATGTTCGAACAAGGGGACGCGGTCGCTGTCAGTTTTATTCAAATTATCGCCACTTTGATGGTGTGCGGACCGAGAGCGGACCGGTTCCGTTCACGCGCTCTCGAGGCCCCTAATTCCCCGTTTCCTTTCGGCTGCTGTTGCCGCTCCGATCGCTGTTCTGTGACGCGCGCTGCATTTTTACATTGATCGATTCGTTTAGAGGCGATGTTCGAGGAAGAGGAGCCCGGAAAGCCGAAGAACTGGGGATGCGCAATTGGAACTATCGCTGTGGTGAGTTTTGGTTTTATGGTTGGGAACGTTCTGAGAGTTCACACTGGTCTCAACCGGAAACTGAATGCGAGATTTGTGCCACGACACGATTATTGCGCTCCAGTGGGTGTTCCGTGTCTCCCCGAGGGGCCGTTGACCAGCGCAGCGCCGATAGCTCGCAGTTGGCATGACTTGCGCGTCTTGTGATGAGCACGTGCCAACCTGTTCTGATTGAATTTCGAAATCTGATCTTTGTTTGTCGCAATATTTCAAAAATCAAAATTCACTCCAAATTTCAGGTTTCTCTCATAAATCTCGGAATTTTCGTCGTCCTGCGAGTGCTTCTCGATTCAGAGAACGAATTTGATGAGCCTATTTTACAAGGTGCGTATTTTCCGCATTTGACTCATTAATTTTGTGATTTTTTTCAGGAGAACTCAGAGAGAACGTGACCATCTTCCTGGGCATCTTCTCCCTCTCCTTCTGCTTCGGCTGTTGTTGTTGTTTCTGCTGTGGCGGAGCGATTTTCAAGTGAGTGCGCGATCTGACCGGTTAATTGCCGAAGGTGATCTTTGTAAACGCGCCGGGTTGGCGCTAATTTTGGTTTCAAAGACGTCGACATGGGCGGGAATTAGTGAAACTGTCAGTCACAATTCTGCGCCTCTGTGGTCTCTGTGCTCGGGGAATGAGCGCCTTATCGATTGCGATTTTCTTCAGCCTTGAGGTGTAGAGATTGTGCGGCTCTTTTTTCTTTATCTCCGAACTGGCTTTAGTTGGCTGTTATCTGATAAATTATCGTTTCAGGTGGATCTTCTCGTGTAGCTGCTCATGCCTGGATATCTCAACGCTCTGGGAGAGCGCGATCAAACGCCCCACCCTGATAAAAAAGAAGGCAACCGACGATCGTGAGTAGCCGGGCGGTCAGATCATCTATAACGATTTCCTTTGTTCCGCAGAGAGCATCGAAGACATGATAATGCAGAAACAGGAAGAGCACCTGCAGCGGAAAGTGACCGCCGCTCTCGCCGCCGTTGGCTCGCGGCCCTCGGATCACGCGCCATACGAGCACACAGTCAGTTTGCTGCTTGGCGCCGGCAGCAATCCCGTTTTTGTCGTCTAAACGCTTCCCGCTTCGCAGAGCTGCTGCTGCTGCTGTTGAGCCAAGCAGGCGCTCAAAGCCAACTTTTCAGCCGATCTACAACAACGAGGCGTTCGATGAAGAGCCCGAGTACGAGAATTCCAATCACGACAGTTCGGGAATTCACATCGCCACCGTGCATCAATCGCCGCAGGTGCGGGAAACGCTCATCGACTTTAGTGCGACGCGGGTCGCTCCGTCGAAAGGCGGAAGAATCCGAAGCCAAAGTTTCAGCGAGTTCACCGACATTCCTGTTTGACATCCGCTGTTGTTGTACATATAATAAATCATCGCTTTTTGTGTTTTCTCATGAATCCAGTTGCCGGTTCGCTTGATCTGAGCGGATTCACGCTTCAAACAGCTGCAGATGCCTCGATTTCACATTTCTCCGTTCAACCAAATGAACCCGTCTGAGCTTTACTACACGTAGATGCGCACGCGTGTCTTGGCGTTCGTTCGATCAGCTTCTTTCGTCGAAATATGCGATCTGCCCCACCGCTCTCCACCCCGCTGTTCCCTTCTTTCAACTCTTTGTTCTACACAAATCTCCGCTTTTTTGCGACCTCTCGCGGATACACGAGTAACACCTGATCGCAGCGAGCTCATTAGTGTGTCAAGCGAACGCGAACTCGTTTGTTGAAACAAAAGAGGACGACGCGGACGATTTTTCGGTGATGACCGACAATGATTGCGAAGCGTGTGATCTGCGTTGACGCGAGAGAAGATGATTTTGTCGAGAGAGAGAGAGAGAGAATTTACTGTCAACACCACATTTATGCACAAAATATACAGACACGATTGATGGATGTGGCGATTCAAAGGACGGTTTAATATCCTGGAGGAGTGCGGGGAGCTGAAAGTGGAACGATAAGCGGCTGAAGCGAGGAAGGAAGGGGACTTACGAGGGCAGTGATCGCAGCCTCCCTTGAGTCCGGGAAGGCCAGGAACTCCAAGAGGTCCCTGGGCTCCGGGAGCGCCTTGGGGTCCAGGAGCGCCGCTGTCTCCCTGAGGTCCGACGGGTCCGACGCTGTTGGTGCCGTTGGGTCCGGGGGTTCCCTTCTCTCCGACGGGTCCAGGGGGGCCGGGAGGTCCCTGAGGACCGGCGGGGCCGTTGACCTGGATGAGGCGTCCGGGGGCGCCGATGGGTCCCTGAGGTCCGGGCTGTCCGAGAGGTCCGTTCATGCCGATAGGTCCCTGCATGCCAGGAGTGCCAGGCTTGCCATCATGACCGTTCTCGCCGTTCTTTCCCTTGGGTCCGCGGGGTCCCTTGGGTCCTTGAGGTCCTTGATGTCCGGGGGTTCCGGGCGGGCAGATGACGCAGGGCTCGACGGGGATCGCGCTCTGGAGGATCTGACCGTCGCGTCCGTCATCTCCGTCACGACCGTTCAGACCGTCGTTTCCGTCGGGTCCGTTGTCTCCGGGAGCGCCGGGAGGTCCAGCGGGTCCCTGTTGGCATCCGCAGCAAGCGGGAGCCGGCTCAGCGGCGATGACGGGGGTTCCGTAGCCTCCGGCAGGGGTGGAGGGAGGAGTGCCGTACTGACGCTTGGCACGGAACTGGTGACCGGAGTGCTGGAGGATGGAGATCTCGGACCACATGTCGCGAGAGCGCGACTTGCAGAAGTCGGTCTCTACCATGATGTGGCTCTGGAAGTTGGCCACATAGCTGTAGAGCAACGGCAGAGTGACCACCGAGGCGACAACGGCGGCGGTCGAGATGACGATCGCGAAGAAAGCGACGCGGCGCATCTGCCGGTGCTCCTCGGACTCCGTGGGCAACTCGATGATCGGCTGCTTTTGTTGGTCCATTTTCCTGAAACGAGCGCGGGTGGTGAGCGGCTGTGAACCAAAAAATGAGTGCTGATGGCTTCAGCTGTGGATTTGGGGCCTTTTATAGGCGCATGGAGATGGGCGTGGGCCACCGTGATTGTGGAAGGAATCTCTTTTTCGGTCATTCGGGTTGGAAACAAAGAGCGCGCGAGCGGAGATTTCTTTTTTGCGCGCGCATTGTTTCACCCGCGCGCTTGCAACACTTTGCGGCTTCCGCGATCTCGCGCGCGTCGCGCCACCGATCAATCAGCCGAGAAAATACCTGAGATTCGAGATGCTCGAGTCAGGATGCTCAGAAAATGCTCCCCCAAATGGGGCTGAAATCCTGAATCAGGGTAACGATGTGCGTTTTTCTCCTCTTCCGACAACGTTTCAAACTGTTTGTTGACAACGGCGGCGGCGATGATCCCTCGGGTGATATATGGGTTAAAGAAAAACAACAAAGAATGTTACACTGGCGCGGCTAAGGTTAAGGATGTCGAGAACACGCCTCCGACCCGATTAGGTATTTAACCTCCCGGATGAACCGCTCACTCCACATTGAACCATTTCGCCCCCAGCGATCCACTAACCGAGCGTTTCTTTCAGGATGAGCCAGTCGAAGCCAGGATTCGAGAGCGAGGAGCACCGCGAGATGCGCCGCGTCGCCTTCTTCGCGATCGTCATCTCGACCGCTGCCGTTGTCGCCTCGGTGGTCACCCTGCCGTTGCTCTACAGCTATGTGGCCAACTTCCAGAGCCACATCATGGTCGAGACCGACTTCTGCAAGTCGCGCTCTCGCGACATGTGGTCCGAGATCTCCATCCTCCAGCACTCCGGCCACCAGTTCCGTGCCAAGCGTCAGTACGGCACTCCTCCCTCAACTCCTGCCGGAGGCTACGGAGCTCCCGTCATCGCCGCCGACATTGCCCCGACCTGCTGCGGATGCCAACAGGGACCCGCTGGACCTCCCGGACCTTCTGGAGACAACGGACCCGACGGAAACGACGGTCTGAACGGTCGTGACGGAGATGACGGACGCGACGGTCAGATCCTTCAGAGCGCGATCCCCGTCGAGCCCTGCGTCATCTGCCCGCCCGGAACCCCCGGACACCAAGGACCTCAGGGACCCAAGGGACCCCGCGGACCCAAGGGAAAGAACGGCGAGAACGGTCATGATGGCAAGCCTGGCACTCCTGGCATGCAGGGACCTATCGGCATGAACGGACCTCTCGGACAGCCCGGACCTCAGGGACCCATCGGCGCCCCCGGACGCCTCATCCAGGTCAACGGCCCCGCCGGTCCTCAGGGACCTCCCGGCCCCCCTGGACCCGTCGGAGAGAAGGGAACCCCCGGACCCAACGGCACCAACAGCGTCGGACCCGTCGGACCTCAGGGAGACAGCGGCGCTCCTGGACCCCAAGGCGCTCCCGGAGCCCAGGGACCTCTTGGAGTTCCCGGCCTTCCCGGACTCAAGGGAGGCTGCGATCACTGCCCTCGTAAGTCCCCTTCCATCCTCGCTTCAGCCGCTTATCATTCCACTTTCAGCTCCCCGCACTCCTCCAGGATATTAAGCCAACGACTTCACTTCTCCTCGCCATTGTCGTCGCGCAGTGGTGTCCATCTGTACGTAAACGCATCAAATAAATATTTTCGCTCAATTTATTCGCCACAAATATTACTGTAGGGGTGACTATGTGATCTGGGGTGGAGGGGAGAGAGGCAGAACGGCAATCTATTGATTCAGATCACCGCTTTGTCGATTACGAAATCGCCGACCGGCATCGCGGTCGGCTCTTCTAAACTCGCGTCGCGGTCGCGGATGTACTGGAAGGCTTTGCAGCCGACGGTGACGAACCAAATTTCGATTAGAGCCAAGATGGACATGAAGCTCATTGCCACAACTGAAAATAGGAGAAATTAGCTTTCTGGAATTGCGATCGGCGATGCCCATGTGGCGATCGATTTCAAGATTCTCTCGATTTCAATTCTGACGCTTTCTGCTCATCACCGAGTGCAGAAAGGCGAGCGCGTCGGCGTAAAAAAATTCTACAGATTTCTAGCGCTCGTGCAGCTGATCGCGCGCACCATTTTCCGCTTTCTTCAGTTTTGAACGCATTATTCGCATTTTTCATCGATATTTTACGCATTTTGCGAGTTTACGGAGCTTGTTCTATCCACTAATTACTACAAAAGTGCACCATCGAGCTCAGAAAAACACCAAAATTCATGTTTGTGACGAGGATTACCATCAACATGTTTTCGGCAGCTCAATTCGAGTACTTTCAGTGCATAAAACGTGATGCGCGGCCGAAAATCAAGCCACAAGCGTCAACCAATCTAATGGAATAACGGAAAATTAAGATTTTCAGTCATTTTCCCAGATTAAACGCACCATAATCCGATCGTTCTTCATCGCTGAACTTGTATCCTTGGTTGGCGTAGATAGTCGACATCAGCAAGGTGCTCGCAGTAAGCGAGAGCGATATGATGAGAACCAACAGCAGGAGTAGCTGAAAGAAGGTAGGGTTAGAAGCGACCAGGAACAGAAGAAGGAATCACCTGGGAGAATATGAACGGAACGAGGAAGTACTTATCTTCGTAGAAAGCGCCGTAGAGAAACGTTCCGAAGATGACGGAGCCGGACAGGAGGAGCGTCCAGTTGTGGAACGAATTGTAGCCTCCGAAGCTCCGCAGCGTGTTGACAAAGTGTGCGAAGAGGAGGACGGCGGAAAGAATCGCGAGGAGTCGTGCTGCCACCTGAAATTCGCGTTCAATCCACTCTGTTACAACATGAAGTCTTACCAGAATATGGAGCGATCGACAACAGATACGGTACTTCTTATCCTGTGGGTCGAACACACGCGTCGACGTGCTTCGAGTGAGTGCTCCCAAGATCGCCATCTGCCTGTAAGCAGATGTCATACTCCATCTGCGCCGCTGTTGAAGTAGCGGCGATCGCGAGAGAAAAACACGAAATCGGAATTAGCATACTGACGATGACTCTCGCTCTCTCAGCTGGGGAACGCCGTGGGGGAATCGGTGGCCGGTTTTTGGCGTAGGCACCGACGCCCCACGATCGATTGAGAAAATTGGGGAATCTGCGGTCGGCTGTGACTGTCGGAAAGCCATAAATAGCCGTGAATCACACGTGGAAGAATGGCGCAGCACACGAGAAGCGCAGATGATTGGCGCAAATAGCTCCCGTACCGAGCTGACTGCATTCGCCCACACGCGTAGAACTCAAAGGAAGGTTTGGAAGATTCGTGGATCATCCGGGAGCCGAGAGCCTCTTGGAAAGAACGAATATTCTCAATCGGCGTGGATGAGCGCTTCTGACACTGGATTAATAGACCGCGCACAGCTCCTACGCATTGCGGAAGCAATTCTCCAACTCCGCCTACGTTGCGATCGTTCAAGACGGCGAATAACCATGAAAAGCAAGATATTCAGGCATTTCACCACGCTTTTCGTCACATTTTCGTCACCCACAGCAGCACAACAAGCGGCTTAACGCTGTGACAAAAGCAATGCGCAACAGGAAGGCGCGCGACGTAGTCTGCGCACTGAAAATGGCGCTTTTACCCTCCGTTTTTACGCCTTTTACGCCTTAATGAAAACATGCGAATCACACAAATATGACCTTTGCCGGAACAGCCGAATTGAATTTGAAATCACGTGATCGAGTGAATCTGATCAGGTTTTTCTCATTTCCTCGTTTTTGGAAGCGAATGTACTAACAATAATCTGTTTTGCAAACTTTGAAGTTCTTGAATTAGAGCGCAGCGATCAAGCACCACGAAATCCGCTGTTTTGGGTACAACTCGAGCTGCTTCTGTCGCATAAATGGATGATGCGCTGAGAGCAAACACGAATCGTCCGCCAAAATGACCGAAATTGCAAAATCAACGAAATGATAGACGCTTTAGCGCACGGTCTGCGTTAGGATCAATTCAGGCTTCAAAACTCTCCTTCACACATCCACTGCGCTATTTTCTCTCAAACCGAACCGCACTTTACGTTCTTCGGCTTGTAACGTCAATTTCCGATCGTTTCTAGGGTAATTTCAGGTCGGTGAATAAAAGCACGGCGAACAAAAGTGCAACAGATCAGCGAAAATCACAAAACACCCATTTCAACACCTCCCGCGAGACGTGACAACGCTGCCGACGTCCACTCGAAATCCAGTAGCACAACAACACAAAGCAAACTATATCCATATTCATCGCGCCCTGCTGGCGCTGGCTGCTCGCCGACTGTTTGCTTTCGATTCAGGACCGTCAGCGAGCGACACAAAAGCGCTTTTGGATGGCCGCGGATCGATGGAATTCATTTAAATCACAATCTTTCTTCATTTCGAATGCACGCAGAACGCAGAGCACAATTCTAAATACAAAACGCCCTCTGACAAGACGGCGCGACCATCTTTCTTCCAGCGACAACAGCTCGCTCGCAGCACCGAACATGCGCAGTTTTGCCAACTCCCCACGCGCATATCCAGAGCAGGCGCATCCGCCCCGGTCAATGTTGTTTTTCGAGCAACAAACTGCGCAAAACCAGCGAGTGAATCTGGGTTGAGTGCGCAGAGAAGAGGAGGAGGAGGACGCCACCGCTGCCGCCGTCGGTTGTGGCAGTCGGTGACGGTTTGCGCGGCGATTCTTGTTTTTCTGCCTCAATTGTCACACTCGACGCCACTGCGAACTCAATTATCCGCAGATTAAAACGATCGTGTGATTCCGCGCAGCAACGACGAATCGAAGCGTCAAAGATGGGAACGAAATCCGATTGAAATTCGCCTCGAATCACGTGTGTGACTTCTGGTGACTCACAGCGCGCACGCTAACGTAATCATACATAGCCTGCTGTAATGAGATGCACATGTCGTCAACTTTTCTCTTTGTGGCCAGACGTATAATCGCGCCCCAAAAATAGTTGACAGCGACGGTAAACAAGCGAACAAAGAACGAACGCAAGCAAACAGTGAGACGAGCAAAGAACGCGTGTGTCAACCCACTCTCGTTGAAGCTCTCGGGAATGGAATATCCGGCGGAGAACGTGGATTGAGGTGTTTTTTTTTTAGATAAATCTGGGGGAGGTTTTTGTTTGTGAATATTTGATTACCCTGCGACGCGCCGCAATACGTCGAATTAGGCCGGAAAGCACGATTTCAAGGGAGAATTGTCACGAATGCAGTCATTTGATAGAGTTTTGATTATTTTCTTCAATATTTCAATTTATGGACGCAGGTTTCCGGCACAGAATGACAGCAACGTTGGACTGAAAAAACGGTCAATTATGTGGTCAGCTGACAGTGTGCGCTCGATCGGATGCTCGCCTGTTTGTTTAGTTTTTTCGGCTCACGCGGGCGGTTTTCAGCGCTCGCGGGAAACTTCGCAAACAGTTTGCGATCACGTGAATCTCTCGAAAAATTCAAATTTCCGCATTTTGACATCAAGTTGACGCTCACGCGACTCAATCAAAAATTCGTTTTTCAGCTCCGATTTCCGGCGGCAAAGGTCAATTCTGATCCTCTTGAGTCGGCGGCCGTAAGTCGTGTGTTTTCATGGAGCTTTGATGCGTAAAAACGCCACTTTCAACGCACAGCCTGCGTCAGGTCTCTTCCTGGTGCGCGCATCGCTTTTGTCACAATGTTAAGCCGCTTGGTGTGATTGTGTGGGTGATGAAAATGTGACAAAACACGTTCCGAGAAAGCTCAAATGCAGTGACGCTTGCAAACAAACGATTTCACTTAAATTCTTATTTACTCTCGATTTACATTTGGAACAATTCTACATCATCCAATAAATAATTACATTACATGTAGCGTTGACCTGTTTGACCTGAGCTCTGCGTGAAACCGCCTTGATGATCGGGCTGCGGCATCATCGGAAAGTGCGACGGTGCGACTCCCGGCCCAGCGGGACCGAAAGCTGAACGACTTCGAGATCAGAGGCGTCTGGAAAGACGCGGGAACTCACCGTTCTGCGCGTGCTGCGCCGTTGAGTTTATCTTCTGACGATTCAGGAGCATCTCGTGCAGCTGCGCCTTGCTGTCTTGACCGTGATTCTCCGGCAAGCCGCCAGCCGCTCCCGGCTGACCCATGAAGCCCTGCTGTGGCCCTGGGAATCCGGGTTGAGTCGTGTTCGGCCAGTAGCCCGGCGCCGGACCCGCCATTTGCATGTCGGTCATGCTCGCCGCCACTTGCGCCTTCGAATCTTTTCGACGCTTCGCGGTCGCCTTCGGTCCACCCGCGTTGCCACGTTTCCTGCCGCCGCCCGCGGCTGCGGTCGCAGCGCGCACTTGCTGCGGATGCGGGCCTCGCATCATGTTCACTTGATGCATGCCAGCCGCATTCATCATTCCCATCGGCTTTCCAGGAAACGGTGCGCGCATTCCAAACTCCGGATGCGGTCCGGGCATTCCTCCCGGCATTCCCGGATGCGGCATTCCATGAGGCGGATGACCATGCGCGGCATGAGCGCCGTGACCAACGTGCGCACCATGCGCACCATGTGCGCCGTGACCGCCGTGTGCACCAGAGAAGCCGGGATGCATGGCGTTCGGAGGTTGTTGCATCGACGTAGGCACTGCGTTGGTTGGTACCATTCCCGGGCCTACTGGCATCATGTGAGTAGGATCGACTACTGCAACGGAAGGTCCGGCAGCGTTTTGGGGCATCATTTGACCCATCGCCATTGTCATCTGCGGCACGGTCTGTTGCTGTGATCCAACGCTCTGTAAAAAAAGATAGAGGAGAGATTTTTCACGAAAATCATACCATTTGCCCGAGCATCACAGGCGTCGGAGCGTTGTGAGGAAGCGGCTGCGTGTCTTCGGTGTGCGGCGGAAGCAAGAAGATATCCGATTGCGGATTGCGATCCAACCCGACCATCGCAGGACGCGAGTACTCGAGGTAATGCGTGTGGTTGAGCATTCGCAGCACCTGTTTCTGCATCGGCATCGGCACCTTGTCGAGCTTCATTCCCTGGAACCACGACCACTTCCAGTGCTTCGGCAAATGCTCTGCGAAATATCCCTGGATGAAGTCGAACGTCGTCAGCTGCTCCCGTCTTCCGTTGTATTGAACGCCGTATCGCGCGTTCGGGCCTCGGAGAGCGACAGTCGAGGAACTGGAGCCTCCCGAAGACGAAGAGAACTGCGAGGAGCCGCTCTTGCTGGTCTTCGAGTTGTTGGCGGCCGGTGGACAACCGAACGGATCCACTACGGGAACTTCGACCACCGGCTTGGGAACAGGCAGCAACTTGAAGAGGTCCTTCAACTCGATAGGAACGCTCCTATCGACAATCTCCTTGCTGAGCTTCTTCATCAGCGCGCGGTATTTGTTAGGCAGTGAGCAGCCCTGATTCGATTGCTCGTCCTGGGGCGAGTACTTGCTGCCACCACTTCGGTCGTCGCCATCAAAATTCTGGTGACTCTCGACGATCGTGTAGATGATCAGCGTGCTGAGCATGTCGTAGCACATCTCGTAGACCAGCGGATCGCGATCTTCTGTGATGACCTCGTAGAAGAGCAGCTTGAAGAGTTCAAACGCCCACGACTCTGCGGTGCTCAGCATCGACTCGAACATTCCGCCGCAGAGCGCAAGGCGCACGATCAGACCTTCGCGTTCGTTCTTGAACTGCTTGCTGAACGACAGTCCGCTGCTCTGGAATAACAAGGAAATGCGCTTGAATTGCTAATAGGGAACTCACATCACGCGCTCGATTGGCGATTTCGGTGAACTGCTTGAGCACTGAAGTCACTAGCGAGTCGCGGAGTTGCTCTTCGCCGGTCAGAGACGCGTAGAGCAGATTCAGGAATGGTTTTTGGCTCAGAAGCCAGGTTCTAAATCGAATTGATATGAGCGTATTCAAATTTCAGAGCTGCCAGCCACTGGGGGAAGGAAGCTCCCGCTGCAGCCGCCCTCTTTGAGCTTGCAGATTTGAGTCAACACGCAAAAAGAGCTCAAAACGAACCTGTTGTGATCGTAGTTCTGATAGTTCAGCATTCCCTGCGCTTCTTTCAGAAACTTTTGCTGCACAGAATTCACGTTGATGTGATTACTATTCGTCGAGTTGAATCCAGGCTGCGGACAGGTCTGCATCAACGGAGCGATCAGCCACAGCGGATTGATTTGATTGAGCTGGAATCCGCGGCCCACTTTGATCTTCGGGTACATTTTCTCCTTTTCCGGCGACAACGTCTGGAAGAACTCGCGACAAGCGAGCGCGATATTCTGCGTGAGGTTATCGTAGAAATGGAGCATTTGATTGTGGGTGAATTGATCTTTTCCCTTCTCGTTCTTTCCCTCGTTCTCCTTGATCATCAGGCGGATATCGTAGATTATTGCGCGAATATTCCACACGTTCATCGAGGAGAAGAGCTTCGTCACGAGCGTCTTCACTGTGTGGTCGTTGTTGAGCTCTTCTTTCAGCTCTCGCTCGCATTTGCGTCGCAGGGCGAAGCGGATGATTTTTTGGCCCTAGAATTACGGTTGAAATTAGGAAAATTCTTGATTGAGTTTGAATATTCTAGTTGAAGTTAATTTTTGTGAGCGCGATACATGCGATGGCTTCGAAATACTAATTTTTCCGAGTTTTCCCATGCGATCACGCAAGCAGCGCTCACAATATCATCACCAATTTGAGAAAAACGGTGATTATGGGCCCTGAAACGACTTCCTATGTGCAATTCCCCAATCCTCACCTGTTGATTCTTCAGTTTAGCATACATATCCAGCTTGCCGACTTCGCAAATCTTGAAAACGCTCCGATTCACCCAATCCTGCTCGCAAATCGCACGAATCGCCGCCTTCAGAATTGGCTGAATGAAGGTCGTGTACTGCGGCGCCTTAAACCACGGCGTCCGCGCGGAGGCACGCTCGTCATCAGCCTTGTTCGGCTCCGCGACCAGAATCATGATCGAGAGCACCGGCATCAGTGTGTCGTTGAATTCCCGAATGTTCAAAGTGCGAATTCCGCGAATATCGGCAAATGTGCGCTCTTGTGCCTTCTCCATCTTCACCGGGTCAACGCAGAACGGAAGCTCCGTGCCGCAAATGAGCATCGAGATGATGAGCGTGCCGAGAATGAGACCGCGGTACATGTGCTCCAGTTTATCTGAACGAAACGGTCTGTTTGGAGATTGTTGAGGGAATATTCACCTGTTCCCGGGAACGGACTGCTCGTGAACGGCTTGAAAATGCCTTGCAGGAGGCGGAGAATCAGTGCGTGTCCGCTGATGCAGTGTTTGGCTACGAGAAGAGCGGTTAGCGTGGCCATCGCGTAGAGATGCTCGATATCGTCGGTCTAAAAAGCAAACAATTATTTTGTTGTTTGGAGCAGGAATTGCGCTCTCGCGTTGTGAGACCAACATTTTGCAATATTGTTAATTTTCCCGGAATTCTGAAGGCATTCTTACCTTAAGACGACTGGAACTAGGTAGAATCTTCTCTTTGCACTGTTGCGAACAGCACAACTCGTCGATCACAACGTAGATGTCGCCCTCGAGCGGTTTGTTGGCCGCGAAATGCCCGACCAACGTGGCGATGTCGCTCAGACTGAACAGAATAAGTTTATCGGAAGGATAGCACATGCAACTTACACTTCAATTCGTCTTCCGCTGTCCTTGGCGGCGGTGTACGCGGCCAAAATCAACTGAACACCCGCTCCTGGGGACTGGTTGAGGAGCGCGAGCTTCTTCTTGAAGTCGCCGTAATTCATAAAGCGTCGCGCCTTCAAGTCTTTCATCATCTCACTGAACGCACTGTCGCGATCGGCGTTCGAGTACTTTGGCGGCGTGGAGGGGACGTCCGCGCTTGGGAAGACGTTCTTCAGGTCTTTCAGGGTGCCAACGCCTACGAGATCCACGTTATTGTTGAAAAGCAGCAGATCCATCTTCGCCTCGAGCATGAAAACGGCGATGGAGCGCGCCCACGCGCTCATGCACATCTCCTTGTCCTTCGAGCGCAGCTGCGTCTCCACCAACTTGAACATTCCGCGGAGCAATTTCGGTGCCTCTGGATGGAGGAGGAAGTACTCGTAATGCGAGCTTAGATAGGCAGCGATGACGTGGCCGTGCTGTGCGGAAAAGGAGCCCGGTATGATGGGAATCTGCCGCGAAGTCATAACTTCATCGCAGGCGAGCAGCAGAGGGATCAGCTCGATCGAGATGGAGATGATCTCGTTAATGTTCATACAGTACTCCATCAGGTAGAAGAGCACATCGAGTGATTCGGAAGTGGGGATGGTGGGACCTCCCTTGAAGATGAAGTCGCTCAGCATATCGAGGAAGCTATCGGCACAGATTGCGGAGATCACGTTCTGATCGTAGTAGGTTTGCGCTCTGAAATGAAGCAAACCAGGGGATCGTTGAATCGAGCGCATTACGGTATGGTCCCGCACCATTCTCAAATCAGATTCAAGGCTGTGCATCTCACACTCAAAAATGGATCCAAAAACTTACTTGAACGTCGAGATAGCATCGCTGTAATTGTCCGCTGGTTTCCTCCTGAAGCGCAGCTCTCTACTCGCCTCCTTCGAGCTCGTCTCCGACAGGAGCTTCTGCAACGACGGCGCCTCCGGCACCTCCAGATGCACCTTCTTCTGCCAGATCTTCATGATATTCTCCGCGACGCGCTTTTGCGTTTGACTCGCGTGCTCACGATCATCGCCAATGCCGTAGAGCATAACAAGTCGCTGGTTGCGCTCTGATCGGTTCGACTCGATTTGCTGAATCGGTAGTTGGATGAGGAAGCGCTCGTGACGCGTCAGATTATCGTGTTTGCTCATCAGAATGTGGTGATCCGGCTCGTCGTCGATCAGCTCGGTTTTTGCGTTCTCCTTTGAGAGTTTGTCGCTTCTGAAACGCGAGAATTCTTTGATTGCGCAATGCAGAAATGCGTGTTTACTTTGATTTAGGCGTCTCCTTCGATTCCTTCGCATTTTCCCTCTCTTCCGCGTTTTCTTTATCGTCGGAATTGCCGTCTCTGAGCTTCAGCATCACGGGTTGCGATTGGTTGAGCTCCCCCGCACGAATCAAATCTGGAACAACGCGAAACTTATGGAATTAGCCAGACTGTAGCTCACCCTGCACGTATTTATCATGACTGAAGATGCCCGCGCGTTGGAGGTCGTAGAACAGAAGCATCAAGTTCGCGTACTCCTTTCCGATGTGTGTGGCGCCCGCTTCGGGGCTCTCGTTGCTCAGATACTCCATGAGAACGTCTTGAATCGTGGTATTCGGGGCGAGATAAGGGTCGATGAAGCGAGCGAGAAGCTGCTTGATGAGCGCAATTACGACTGAGATACGGTAGGTGCCGCCGCGCTGAGCGGTGACCGCCCATTGGATCATTAGCTTGATGGTGATCGGAGTTTGGTACTGAAATTAGAAGCTAAAGCGTTGTCTTGGGGTTGATTTGGAGCTCAAAATCATTGTTTGCAACGGTATGAGCAGCATAGAGTATACGGTAGAATGACTTACCTCAAACTCCTCAACGGTCGCCGCTCCAAAAACCAACACGTACGCCTTCCGCAAAGCGAGCGGTTTCTTGAGATCAATTGTATCCAAGGCAGTGATGATCCTGAGCACTCTGTCCACTGTTGTTGCTGGAAATCGCGAGTTTTAGACGCAAAAGAACGCGGTGAAAACCCACTGAAAGTGTTTTCATCAGTCGAATTCAGCGCCCAAAGCCGCTTCACAGCCCAGCTCCGTCGCTTCACCTCCGACAACTTTGATTTCAAGCAGCCGATCACGCTGTCCCTCTCTGGCCCAGCTGGGAGATCAAGCGGAAGCTCATCGGGAGTGCATGGCAGTACGTCAAGCGGTGATCCACAGAGCTGATTGGGGAGAGATTGATTGGTGCAGACTTGGAACGAATTCCAGATCAACGCCTGAGGGCAGTCGAGGACAATCGCGTGCATGATGCCCGTGAGCGAGTAGATGATCGGGCGATGATGCTGGCAGATGAGGAGGTCGGTGTACCACGTCTCCGTCTCGCTCCTTTTGGTCCCCAGCTTCTCGTACTCCATCTGGTAGAGACGAAGACGACTGGCGACAATGTGCGCGACCCGCCTGGCGAGAATAACGTTCTGGGTGACCGTTTTGATGAAGTGACAGAAGAAGAAGAGAAGGAAGCGGAAGGCAAATGGTTTGTCCATCGGGTAGTTGGCTTGGGATTGAAGCAACTCGGTGAGGTCCATGATGAAGTCCTGGCGATCGACCAAGCCTTCCTATAATGAACCATTTGTGAGCCAAATGAACCGAAAAATTGAAGAAATAGGGTTAGTGTGGTCTTTTCAATGAATTTCCTGGTGGCATGTTTGGTATCAATCGAATAGTTTTCGAGTGAGTATTCGAATGGAACAACTCAAATTCTGCGATAAAAAGTTTCAATGCGTAAAATGATATTTCAGGATCATCGCTTCAGGATTCAATCAGATTTTGAGTAACTGTTGGGTCAGCTAATTTCTCGAATACATAAAAAATCATCGTATGGTGTCGAAATCCCCCAAAAAGGGTTGAAATTCCCAGCAGATCACAGTACAGAAACAGAAAATCACTTGCCTCGTAGGAATGTTTGAAGAGATTGACGAGATAATTCCAGTAAGTGATGACTCTCGAACTGTCACTCGATGAGAAGTCGTTCAGCTTCACAACGGTGTCCGCGATGACTCGAATAATGGCTGACGATTGCTCTAAAACGTATTTCCGTTAAAAGTCACGAATTTGACAAGGACTGCACCTGGATAACAGAGGTCGTTCGCGTTCTTCTGCTTTCCTTTGCTCGAGTTCGAGTTTGGCATTTGCGAAACGGTGTGCAGCTTCAGAAACCAGATGGCCCGGGGTATGGGGACTCGGTACTCGAAGAGAAGCTCGAAACATTCCTCCTTCTTCTTGATGAAGGGCTGTTTCCTCGACAGTTGGATGAACGACTTCATACGTTGCAGATCCACGAACCATTGCGCTCTTTCTTTGGTTTTCTGAAATCACAAAGAATGAAGGAATCGTTGGAACTTCTTTCTAATATCGTTTGCAGTCAACCGTTTGCAACCGGTTGTCAACACACATAAAGGAAAGAAGTGCCGAATCGTTCTCCCGCTCAAGTATATTTCAAAATCAGATTTTCGCCTTCTTCGATAACAGAAAACTCAAAATTCGCAATTTGGCGCAGAAGCGTGTGTCTTTCAACTTGTTCTCTGACCTCAATTCGAGCTCAATTAACTCAGAAAATGCAAAATTGAGATCGGCACGCGGTCGACCATTGATCTTCGGCTAATTTCGGTTGAATTGATTAACAGAGCATAAACGATCATTTTTCTCATTTTATCAGCTCTATTTTCGCTATTTTCACGACATTCTGTTGGACCGCGAGATCACCAACTCTTCAAATTTTAGCTCAAATAACCAGAATACAAGCGAATTCGTGTAAAAAAAAGATTGAAGTAAGCTGACCACATACGCTGACAATTTAACCGCACATTTAAGCTCGTCTTCTAGCGTCGGGAAATGCCAAAATCCCTACCGAGTGATGAATAAACTGCTGACTGGAGCTCCCATCCTTGTTCATATTCCTCTGTCGACTCAGAATCTTGCTGTTGAGCTCCTTCTTGTTCTGCATGACCTGCGAAATCAGCTTCGCACATTTCAAAAGTCCGTCTTCAGCGAATTTATCGAAGCGATTCATCTAAACCATCGTGCGATTAGCCACAAAACGCCCAGAACGCCAACCTTGAAGAGCGTATCCTGTTCATACGGAGGAATAATCGAGATGTAGCCGGATTTGAGGCGCTGCGGATTCATAGAGTCCTCCTCCTGCTTGTCGCCCTGTGGGTACACATCGGGAACTCCCGGATTCCGCCGGTTGAGCGGCTTCCTCTCTTGCTTCGCATCGTGCCACGAGGTGATGCCGAGATTATAGAACATGTTGGCCGCGTTCTTCTCTCCGTCCTCTTCCACAAAGAGATCCGTTTTAGCTGATTTTCTCTAGCCTCTTCGGATTAGAGCCACATGAATCTGAAAAGCAACGGCGATCAGAAACGCGCTGAAGAGATCGCTTGCGAGTTTGCGCGCGTCGGAGTTCCATTGATTTTTGGATGGCGATGGCGAGTCGGCTAAGCAACGCGCCCGCGAACGCTCCGCCCACCCGCAGCCGGACGACCATCAGCGACGAGGAGATGGAAATCGTCGTCGTTGCCAAAGTCGCTGCGGCTTCATCGAGATGCTGTGCCAGAGGCTGAAGATCAGCGCTGGACACCATTCAGAGCGAGCGACGTTTCGGCAACGAGGGGAATCGACGCGCGCGAGAATAGGAACGTCGATTGATGGTGCGAACGGACGAATTGCGAATGACGTCAGCAGACGCCACTAATGCGCTTCCAACTGGAATCGTCAACAATTGTGTTAACCTGAGTCACTGAAGCACGATTACTCCGCGCCAACTTTCCGTAGACTTCCACCTGTCATCTAATGACTACCGTAATCTTGTTGCAAGAATGAGTGGACAAGTTTCAATTAACCATCGCTTCCGGTCCCAACACGGTTAAGAAAGCAACGCATTTGAGTTCGTTTTATTCGCGGATGGTTGTTGAGACACAAATGAGGCATAAAAGAAGGAGAGGGGCGAAGCGCTTAGAAGCACTTGCGGTGGACGATGGAAGGTCCGGACTCGTCGTACTCCTGCTTGCTGATCCACATCTGCTGGAAGGTGGAGAGCGAGGCGAGGATGGAGCCTCCGATCCAGACGGAGTATTTGCGCTCGGGAGGAGCGATGATCTTGATCTTCATGGTGCTGGGCGCGAGGGCGGTGATCTCCTTCTGCATGCGGTCGGCGATTCCGGGGTACATGGTGGTGCCTCCGGAGAGGACGGTGTTGGCGTACAAGTCCTTGCGGATGTCGATGTCGCACTTCATGATGCTGTTGTAGGAGGTCTCGTGGATGCCGGCCGACTCCATGCCCAAGAACGAGGGCTGGAACATGGCCTCAGGGCAGCGGAAGCGCTCGTTTCCGACGGTGATGACCTGGCCGTCGGGAAGTTCGTACGACTTCTCGAGCGAGGAGGAGGAGGCGGCGGTGGCCATCTCCTGCTCGAAGTCGAGCGCGACGTAGCAGAGCTTCTCCTTGATGTCGCGGACGATCTCGCGCTCGGCGGTCGTGGTGAACGAGTAACCGCGCTCAGTGAGGATCTTCATCAGGTAGTCGGTGAGATCGCGGCCGGCCAAGTCGAGACGGAGGATGGCGTGGGGGAGCGCGTATCCCTCGTAGATGGGGACGGTGTGGGTGACTCCGTCTCCGGAGTCGAGGACGACGCCGGTGGTGCGGCCGGAGGCGTAGAGGGAGAGGACGGCCTGGATGGCGACGTACATGGCGGGCGTGTTGAAGGTCTCGAACATGATCTGCGTCATCTTTTCTCTGTTAGCCTTGGGGTTGAGGGGCGCCTCGGTGAGGAGGACGGGGTGCTCCTCGGGGGCGACGCGGAGCTCGTTGTAGAAGGTGTGGTGCCAGATCTTCTCCATATCGTCCCAGTTGGTGACGATTCCGTGCTCGATGGGGTACTTCAGGGTGAGGATACCGCGCTTGCTCTGCGCCTCGTCTCCGACGTACGAGTCCTTCTGTCCCATACCGACCATGACTCCCTGAAGGCATCGCGATTAGCGGTTTTTGGGGGGCGAAGGGACGAACCTGATGACGGGGACGTCCGACGATCGAGGGGAAAACGGCGCGGGGAGCGTCGTCACCGGCGAAGCCGGCTTTGCACATGCCGGAGCCGTTGTCCACAACGAGGGCAGCAACTTCTTCGTCGCACATGATGTCGGAGGATCTGAAGATGGGAAAACTTGCGATTGAACGAGATGCGAGATCACGGCGCTGCAAGCGATCGCGAGAATCAAATCACACACACTGAGCCGAGTTGATCGGAAGTCCTCGGCGCTTGCCATTATATCTGCATACAATCGGGCGGGCAGCTGCCGGGCGTTATTTTCGCTTTCAGGCGCCACTCCCCCTCCCCACACATTCCTCGTATCTTCGTCCGCTTTTTGCAGGATCCCCAGAATGTGTGGGGAGTAGGTGTCCGCGCCATCTCTCACTGCAATTGCGCCGCTTAGGTAGCGAAACGATGAATAGCTTTTCGAATCATCCGATGGCGGAGAGGCGCAAATGTTTATGTTGTTTTCCGGCGGCGCTCTCCGCCGACTAAAAATATAAATCAGTCGACGGTGCATTCTCTGAACAAACGTTTCATTGCGATCGGCAACGCAAAAAGAGATGACACGAAGAACGAACACGAAGTCGAATATTTAATCCAAGTGCACGAGTCATTGTCACCGACTCAGCGTGTTCTCCCCTCTCGTTCGCACATTTCCGCTTTTGATATTTTGCTCTCGTGATTTCTCCCATTTTCAGACCCTCCGACATCATGTGCGACGAAGAAGTTGCTGCCCTCGTTGTCGACAACGGCTCCGGCATGTGCAAAGCCGGCTTCGCCGGTGACGACGCTCCCCGCGCCGTCTTCCCCTCCATCGTCGGACGTCCCCGTCATCAGGTTGGTCCCTTCGCCCCCAAACACCGCTAATCGCGATGCCTTCAGGGAGTCATGGTCGGTATGGGACAGAAGGACTCGTACGTCGGAGACGAGGCGCAGAGCAAGCGCGGTATCCTCACCCTGAAGTACCCCATCGAGCACGGAATCGTCACCAACTGGGACGATATGGAGAAGATCTGGCACCACACCTTCTACAACGAGCTCCGCGTCGCCCCCGAGGAGCACCCCGTCCTCCTCACCGAGGCGCCCCTCAACCCCAAGGCGAACAGAGAAAAGATGACGCAGATCATGTTCGAGACCTTCAACACGCCCGCCATGTACGTCGCCATCCAGGCCGTCCTCTCCCTCTACGCCTCCGGCCGCACCACCGGCGTCGTCCTCGATTCCGGAGACGGAGTGACCCACACCGTCCCCATCTACGAGGGATACGCGCTCCCCCACGCCATCCTCCGTCTCGATTTGGCCGGTCGCGATCTCACCGACTACCTGATGAAGATCCTCACTGAGCGCGGTTACTCGTTCACCACGACCGCCGAGCGCGAGATCGTCCGCGACATCAAGGAGAAGCTCTGCTACGTCGCCCTCGACTTCGAACAGGAGATGGCCACCGCCGCCTCCTCCTCCTCGCTCGAGAAGTCGTACGAACTTCCCGACGGCCAGGTCATCACCGTCGGAAACGAGCGCTTCCGCTGCCCCGAGGCCATGTTCCAGCCCTCGTTCTTGGGCATGGAGTCGGCCGGCATCCACGAGACCTCCTACAACAGCATCATGAAGTGCGACATCGACATCCGCAAGGACTTGTACGCCAACACCGTCCTCTCCGGAGGCACCACCATGTACCCCGGAATCGCCGACCGCATGCAGAAGGAGATCACCGCCCTCGCGCCCAGCACCATGAAGATCAAGATCATCGCTCCTCCCGAGCGCAAATACTCCGTCTGGATCGGAGGCTCCATCCTCGCCTCGCTCTCCACCTTCCAGCAGATGTGGATCAGCAAGCAGGAATATGACGAGTCCGGACCTTCCATCGTCCACCGCAAGTGCTTCTAAGCGCTTCGCCTCCCTCCTTCTTTTGTGCCTCATTTGTGTCTCAACAACCATCCGCGAATAAAACGAACTCTCATAACCGCTTGTTATGCTAGCTAATAAATTAAAACAACGAAATTACAAGTAAAACATAGCAAGTACAAAATCTGAAACTACTTCTGCAAGCAAGCTTTCACGCTGTAGTCGTACAGCTTGGCGCACAAATCGCTGTCGTCAACTAGACGGTTCGCTTTCTTCTCCTTCAAATCAGCGAAATATTGTCCGGAAATGTTGGCCGTCTTCTTGCTAAGAGCAACGTGAAGAGCGGTCTGAGCACCATCCTTGTCTGTCTTGAAAAAGAACCAGCGGAAAGGCGCCCAAATCTGGCGAATCGGAGTCATGTCAACAAGGGTAGAGCGGAGAAGTTCAGTAGCGACAACTCCAGGATGAGTCGCGTTTACGGTAACATTGGAAATGCCTTGTTGACGCAAGCGATGAGTTAACTCACGAGCGTGCATAACCTTAACCATTGATGTTATTTTAGACTCAACGGTTTCAGATGTACCTGAGCCAACTTAGATCGATTGTAGGGAGAAAAGCGATCAAAATTCTTTTTGTCGTCCGCTTCCTCAGGCGAGGTAAGACTGCCTTGAAGGTGCAAAGCGCTGGACTGATTGACGATTCTGCCGTTAGGAGCAGAGCGCAGTTTCGAAAGCAACAGTTCAGTGAGCAGAAAGTGACCTAGAAATTAGACATGACAAGAGCACATTTATGAGAACTTACCAAGATAATTCGATTGCCATGTTTTCTCGTGTCCATCGACTGTCAGCTCAAATTTCGGGCAGAACATAATTCCGGCGTTGTTGATCAAAATGTCGAGGCATTCTAAAATATTGCTTGGTTAATTCAAAAAAGCGTGCGCCATTATTGTAGCCAAAATAGAAATTGGCGCGGAAAGGAAGAGTTCTGATTGTGAGTGCAATGTTGCAGTGGCTTGCGACTTGTACACATTGAACGAAAATGCATTATTCAACGCTGTGCTATCGCGCCGAAACGTATCGTTCAAAATAGAGCTACCGCCGATGCAATCACAACTAAAAGACCGATCTCAGATAGTTTCACTTTAGTGCGCATGATAATTATTCACTGAATTATTCACTGAAAATATCACTGAAATTTTCAATCTTACCTTCATCAAACTTCTCCACAAAGTCGTGAATCGTCGAAAAGTCGTTCAAATCGACTTTGCAAACAATAAGACGAGTACCATCGCATCCCAGTTTCGCCAGTTCTCTCTTGGCCAAGTTTCCGCGCTCCACACTACGGCTCAGCATGTAGACCTTCGCTCCCTTCAAATTCAACAAACGACATAGCTGGAAGCCGATTCCGCTGTTCGCCCCAGTGACAACTACGACTTTGCCTTTTCCTGATACGCGCTCCGAAAACTGGCCGCCTTTGAAAAAGCGCCTATAACATCTCATGTTTTGTCGCAAGCAATGGTAAACTTTACAAACCTGAGCAGAAAAAGCCCGAGAAAGGCGATAACTCCGATGGGAAGAACTCCCATGCTATCAAAGAATGATTCTCCTTCGGCTTCCATACCTGAAATAGAGCAAAACTATATTGTGGTCACCAGTCGTCACGCACTATAAGGAAACGCGTCTCCAAACAAAGAGAACGCAGTAATCGCCTAATGGAGACGTTCTGCCCCGACCAAAAGATGATGACAAAGCGATCAAAATTGACGTATTTACTCGAATGCTTCGTCACCCCGAGCAGCGATCGATTGATGAAATCAATGACAGTGCCACACATCTCCTCCCTTGCACCGACGTTTTCCTCTCCACACTGACAGCGCTCTGTTTACTCGTGGGTTTTGAAGGACACAAACGCCTTTCATTTGGTGTAATTTGTCAAAAAAGTAGTCTTCTCGCGCATACTGCCGAATTGAAGGGTCAAGTACTTTCACCCTTCAATCCATTCTGTAGATACAATTGAAAGCACAACAACGTAAATAAATACATAGAAGTAAAATCAATAAGTAAAAAATTCTCCCGCGCAATTGAAAAGTGAAAAAGAAAAGCGCCAAGACCATCCGCAGAATTAAAATACTCGGCACGGATTTATGGTGCCTATGGGAGGCGCTCGAAATGTCTCTGGTTCGTCATCGAGCTGATTCTTTAAACTTTTACCGAGATGCATATTACCTGGTGAATCAGAAAGACCAAAATCAAGCGAATACGTGAAATGAAATCCTCACGAAACATGCTCATCATAAACAAAGATCGATTCAAAAATGATCCTTTTCGCCAAAAAGACCACCAAACAGCCAATCATGGGATTGTTCGGAATCGTCAACATGTTCGCTGTTTCTCAAAGAGTGCCAAGCTCGTTCAGGCTTCCGTAAAATAACAAATGATATCACCGCATAAACGCCAAACTGTCCAAACATAACCAGAACACAATTCCGTTTTAATTTATTTTATATTTTTTAGAGCCTTACTCGGGCCAACAAGGGGCCTTTATCTTCGCCTAAGTCGGTACCGTACTCGGGACCACCCCCAAATACAGCCCTATCCAATCCTCGCGCGCTCGCCGCCACACCAAGGCGGTCAAGCGCGCGTTTCGCGTACTCCGGGACGATAGGCTGCAGCAGGATGCTGGTGATTCGAGTTGTTTCATACGTTATGTAGAGGACGGTGTTCAGCTAAAATAAGCTCAAAGTCGACAAAAACAAAGAGCATTTCTTACGGTAGGGCCTTGAGGCAGCTTCCAGGGAGCATGAAGTTGGTAGAATGCGTTGGCGTCACGAGCTACAGCTGTGATATGGTCGAGTGCTCTGTACAGCATCATGCTGTCGTACGCGTCAGCGCACTTATCTATAAGAAAAATAAACTTTAAAGGAAACTCGAACTATAACGAACCTCGCAGCGTGTTCAGTTCTGCAATCAGAACCGTACCGGTCTTGCTAAGATCGCGGTCCATAACTTCGACATCGTAGTACGGATAGCGTTGTTTCTGGTTCAGTTTGTCCACTACAGCGCGGTTCAGCAAGTTTCCAAGGTTGTTGACTAAATCCGCATTTATCATATTTACCGCCTTTGTAACTGTAAAATCTGAAAATATATCTATTAATTACAAGACAAGAAATGCCAAAAACTTACTTCCGTCGGCGTGCGGAACGCCTTGCTTGAGCAAAAAATACTTGAGACCTTCGACAGTGAGTGCTTGAGAAGACTGGAACGGATCCACGACGTTCCCGATGCTCTTTGACATCTTCTTCCCGTCCACAAGCCAGTGAGCGTGCACAAAGAGCTTCTTCGGTAGTGGCGCATCGATGGCCATCAGCACAGCAGGCCAGTAAACGGCGTGGAACTTGAGGATGTCTTTGCCCAAGACCTGACACGTCGGGGGCCAAACCTCCTGCATTTTTTCTTTATCCGGGTAACCGGCCACTGTTAAGTAATTTACAAGAGCGTCCAACCATACGTATATCTAAATAATCGATTTATTTTGGGTAATGGCAGATGAACTACTTACCGTCTGCTCTGAGTCTCCTGGGACAGGAATTCCCCACTGAAGACGCTTAGAATCACGGGAAATCGATAAGTCTTCATCCTTGCGAATACACTGCAGCACTGATGGAAGATAGTCTTTGGGCCTAAGAACGTCTAAACTAGCAATTATAGTAACCACATCTTTTAAAGAAAGCGAACCTGTGGAAATCAACCACTTGCGAATGTCCTCCGAAAAATTGCTCAACCGGAACATGTAGTTGGTTTCACCAACGAATTGCACTTCGTTCTTTGTCGCTTTCGAAACCTTCAATTGTTTTCCGTCCACGTCGATTGTCTCTATGTCGGCTTCGGAATAGAAGCACTCGTCGATCATTGAGTAAAAACCGGAGTAAACGTCTTTGTAGATCAGGCCTTTGTCGTTCAATGTTTTCTTCAAAGAACTACGGTATTTATGCAAACAATTTACAAAGCTCACCCAGACGGTTTCCACGGCTTCTTGGTGACGAGGTTCTGTTGTTCGAATGAAGTCAGTGTGGGAGACATCAAACCGTTTGAAGAGCTGGTAGAATCGATTGGAGATGCGGTCACAGAACTGGAGGGGGTCTTCATTTGCTTGCTCAGCGGCAGTCTGAATCTGAAATCAAAACTTATACTATACTTTTACTTACAATTTTAATTATTGATAACAAATTTAGCTTTCTCATTACCCACAAGTTCTTGAAAATTGCTCGGAACACTTGGAAAAATAGCTACACACATGCAGAAACTTTTACGTTAAGACGCATGACGGTCAATACAGCTTTACGCACCTCAAAAATCAAATAGAAAATTAAACCAACCTTGATTCCATGTTCGTCCGTTCCCGTTGTGAAGAGGAACCCGTCGTGCTTCTTTTTCGGGTCCAAACTTCCCGCTTTCAACAAATTCCAGCGATGTCCAGCATCGGCGATTGCCGTGCTGTACAGGTGCCCAATATGGGGATCTGAAACAATCCACTGAAGTCATCCAAATTTTGTGAACATCACTTACCGCCGTTGGCGTAAAAGATCGGGGTTGTGATGAAGCTCTTCGAGCGCTTCGCGATGAGATACGGAACGCGAAGCATGGCTGACCGTTCATCGGATGGTCAGTCTGAAAGTGAAACGTTGCAAACTGGAATTCAGACTTTTCACACGGACACGCTCGCTTTCCGCGCAAAATACATTCTTCGTCTCCGCGTTTATCACAACAACGGAGCGCAAATATACACTACATAACACGAAATAGAGTTTGGTCGCCCTGGATCAAATCAACAGGGGTCAACAACTACGAAATATATACGTCGCTGATCTTCACGGCATATCAGTTCATTTTGGGCGCGTCGCTATTTGCGATCAACAAGGCATAGCGCAAATCGATATCAAACAACATCAACACGCAACAAATAAGAAATAGTCGAATCGCAAAACATCAAATCAATCACAAATCACTGCTCGAACCAATAAAGCATACACAATAAGTGAAGATCAACAACAAGGGCAGCGTATACAGCGCAGCGCTCTTCACACCCCTGTAAGGCAAAAAAAAACAAACTCGAGACAACGTCAACACAAACAACACGACTGACCAAAACTACCGTGCTCGCTTGCTCTACAAATCCACAATTAGTCGTTCCGAGACGCAGTCTTATAACTTTAACTTTCAAATCCTTCTCGTTTTGCGGAAGTGCACGTATGAATGTTAGCGGAAATCTCGACGCGATTTGCATCGAATTGAGAATTTTTAACGCAGTAGTGAAGACTGGAAGCGAACTTTCAGGCTCGCGATGGCTGCGCTATTCGCGAAAACCTTCTGTAAAATGGCGCTGCAAGATGTTGCCAGGCAGGTATTTCCATTCCTGACTTCCCCGATAAGTTTGCGCCTCGTTTCAGTACGAACATCCGATTAAATCGATTTCTGGAGCGCTGCTGACGCGATTGTGGGCGAGGAAGAGTCGCCCGCTTGAGGAGTTCACCGTTGCGAAGCTCGATTTCAGTCCAGGTGCGTTGAACTCTCTCTTTTGGAGTGTTTGTGCATTGGATTGCATCATATTTTCTGCGATTAATGTGAACCGCTGTGTTTTTTGGAATGACGGTATGGTTTGCAGAGTTGCAGCCTCCCGGCCTTCGTCTGCGTTGTATTTGGAGTAGGTGCAGACGCTATTAAAGTTGCACTTTTGTCGCGCGCTGTTGTTGCAAAGTGCAAGCGATTTTTTTTTCGATAGCGACAACGTGGCGTAGATCGTGTCTGATCTTGCAAAAGTGAACAAGAAGGGAAATTGCAAACTTGCACTCGTTTCTTTTACGCTTTATCGCACTCTCATTTTCACAACATTCATCACACTTTCGGAACCGTTTGATTCCGCGCGTTGCGCCAAATTTCACATGCCTAAGCCTCCAAATGTTGCACCTGAAGGCGTTTTGTCCAACAAGAGACATTTGGACGAGTGTGTACGAAAGCAAACGAAATTCCAGTTTTGAACGGCTAATTGGCCTTTTTCCAATGTTTGTCGAACGCCTTTCGTTTTCGCATACATCGCTAATCAAGCGCTTTTTGCAGATGACAATGTACTTGAAATCGGATACGGCCGCGGCGATGGCCTCTCTGCGGTCTACGAACGAGTGGCCAGCGGGAAAGGAACCGTATTCGGACTCGAGCGATCGGATTACATGGAAGAAACTGCTCGCAAGCGTTTTATTCTCGAGATCACTGAACAAGACAAGATTCATTTGGACAGAGCTGTTGATCTCGGCCTCCTACCGTATCCATCCGACTTCTTCGGCGCAGCATTTCATGTGAACGCGTTTTATTTCTGGAAACAAGAGCGCATGCCAGATATCCTGTGGGAATTGGCACGAATTCTCCGTCCAGGAGCACAGCTGCTCTGTGCTGTTGATCCCGAACAATTGAAGAAACTCTACAAATGGGAAACGCTCACTGAATCGCAGAGCAACATTCTCCGCTATGCGTCCCTGCTCGAGTCGGTTGGATTCGTAAATGTAAAGGTTGGTTGGTTGCTTTGTCAAAATGTGTTTATCGAATTAAAATGTTTAGGTTGAGTATCATCCAGTAAGAAACTCGGAGATTCAGTTGATCAGCGCTCAGAAGTCGGAGAAAACAGACGACGAAGATCCTGATGCGAGGATGAAGAAACTAGAAGATGACATCAAGCAATTCATGTTATCAGAGTTTATACGACAGAAGAGTACACCGGGTGCCATGAAGCAGAATGATTCGAGGAAACCGAGTCTTGATTTCGAACAATAAACAAACTAGGACATTAAATGATCGGTTTATTTGCACAGAAAAGGAAGAGCAGGAAACATAGTTTAAACGAAATGCGCTTAGAAGCACTTGCGGTGGACGATGGAAGGTCCGGACTCGTCGTACTCCTGCTTGCTGATCCACATCTGCTGGAAGGTGGAGAGCGAGGCGAGGATGGAGCCTCCGATCCAGACGGAGTATTTGCGCTCGGGAGGAGCGATGATCTTGATCTTCATGGTGCTGGGCGCGAGGGCGGTGATCTCCTTCTGCATGCGGTCGGCGATTCCGGGGTACATGGTGGTGCCTCCGGAGAGGACGGTGTTGGCGTACAAGTCCTTGCGGATGTCGATGTCGCACTTCATGATGCTGTTGTAGGAGGTCTCGTGGATGCCGGCCGACTCCATGCCCAAGAACGAGGGCTGGAACATGGCCTCGGGGCAGCGGAAGCGCTCGTTTCCGACGGTGATGACCTGGCCGTCGGGAAGTTCGTACGACTTCTCGAGCGAGGAGGAGGAGGCGGCGGTGGCCATCTCCTGCTCGAAGTCGAGGGCGACGTAGCAGAGCTTCTCCTTGATGTCGCGGACGATCTCGCGCTCGGCGGTGGTGGTGAACGAGTAACCGCGCTCGGTGAGGATCTTCATCAGGTAGTCGGTGAGGTCGCGGCCGGCCAAGTCGAGACGGAGGATGGCGTGGGGGAGCGCGTATCCCTCGTAGATGGGGACGGTGTGGGTGACTCCGTCTCCGGAGTCGAGGACGACTCCGGTGGTGCGGCCGGAGGCGTAGAGGGAGAGGACGGCCTGGATGGCGACGTACATGGCGGGCGTGTTGAAGGTCTCGAACATGATCTGCGTCATCTTTTCTCTGTTCGCCTTGGGGTTGAGGGGCGCCTCGGTGAGGAGGACGGGGTGCTCCTCGGGGGCGACGCGGAGTTCGTTGTAGAAGGTGTGGTGCCAGATCTTCTCCATATCGTCCCAGTTGGTGACGATTCCGTGCTCGATGGGGTACTTCAGGGTGAGGATACCGCGCTTGCTCTGCGCCTCATCTCCGACGTACGAGTCCTTCTGTCCCATACCGACCATGACTCCCTGAAGGCATCGCGATTAGCGGTGTTTGGGGGGCGAAGGGACGAACCTGATGACGGGGACGTCCGACGATGGAGGGGAAGACGGCGCGGGGAGCGTCGTCACCGGCGAAGCCGGCTTTGCACATGCCGGAGCCGTTGTCCACAACGAGGGCAGCAACTTCTTCGTCGCACATGATGTCGGAGGGTTCTACTGAAAACAGTACAATCGTCGAATGCGAGGGGAATGTAGATATACAGAAGCGCGCGTCGCGGTGACGAAATTCAAAACATCCGACTGTGAATCATCGCGCATTTCCACAAACGTCGCCGCCACAGCGCGAGTCACAAGAATTGCGAAACGCGCGCAATATCGTCAAACTGCGGTGATTCAGCGCGGCACGAACGCTCCGCCCATCGCCAAAATGACGACCGCGGCGGTTGCACCAAACGCTCTCGTCCATTTTAGTTCGGACGTCGGACGACGAAAATGGCATCCGCTCGATTTTTAGGCCTCGCGGAGGGAGTGGCGCCGCTTGCCGCCGCTTGCGAAATGTTGGGAGGGTTAAGATCTTCGCCGCAAGTCAACTCTCTCTGCTACAGTATTCCTGCACGCGCCTCAGCAGCAGCAGTTTATGCACTCGACGACGGCGCTTCTCGCGTCGTCGCACCCTTCGTGCCCTGCGCGTTCTCTCGCCTCCCTCGTTTTTTCAGCACAGCGATTTGCCGCGCGATGAAAGTGAGAAAGTGACCCTTGCGCGCGGCTATTGATTGCAGATGCAACAGAACATGGAATGTTCTCGAAGACTGTCGCTTTGTTGTATTTTTAGGGGGAGGTCGGCTCTATTTTAGATCTTCTGCTCTCTGCTAAGTCATTCCGCGATCGTGAGTCACCGTGTGGAGTTGGTTGGTTGACCGTGGGTGAAATCTCGGCTTTTATGTGATTTTGAAACGCATTTGATTGATTTTTCGAGTGAAAAACTCAAATAAATCGCGTGCCAAATTGAGATCGGAAAACACGGCTCAAAAGCTCAAAAAATCCACCGCCACCGTGTTTTTGAGGCGAGTGAAGGCGGCTTAACGCAGAAGCAAGGCAATCCGCTTTCGAATCCGGAATTTGGCGGATTTACGAAATGTTGATGCTTGCTGGTTATCTCGCGATTTCCGGAATCGGAGCTCAAATAGTCGAGAAATTTGAAAATTAGAGTGGAAATGCGCGCGGTCAGCAGACCTCGTTGTTTCGTGACAGATTTTAACTCGAATTTCAGTTCGTCGCCAAGTAAACCAACTGCAGAGTCGATTAAGTACCAAAACGTTGAAAATCGGGCCTAAAAGCGCGCGGCGAAGTGGTCCCACCACGTAGTCATGAGTCACACATTCTTGAGCGCGGATCGTTTGCGTCCGAGGTGTGAGGTGGTTGAATCACACCACAAACCGTCAAAAGCGGCCCTATTCTCTCATTCCTCCGCTGATTTTTCCCTATTTGCGTGCGATGTCGACGCCTCGACTTACCGTGCACACTAGCCTATCATCCAACTCTGCTCCTCTCAGGGTGCAAATACCCGTTTCCTCGACTATTTCGGACTTAAACTGATTTATTCGTGCACGCGTTATGGAAATTCAAGATCGGCGAACGAGAACCAAACACCGAAATTCCACAAAAACGTCTAAAAGGCGCGCGCGGCTATCGATTCAAGCAAAACGCGGTGCTCCGCTCTGTATTCTAAAGCAATTCGCTCCGAACATCTTTCGACTAATTGTTTTAGCGTCGCACTAGAGGGGAGCCGGCCGCAGTTCGCCCATCACCCGAGGATCTGAGACAAGCAGCAGCAGCTCTAGCGTGGTGGGTGCAGCAGCAGCAGCCTGCAGCGCTTCGCCGAGGAGCCCCGAGAGCAAACAACGCACAAGATAATGCGAAAATGCGGCGCTGTCGTTGTGCTGAGGGGGGTGATTAAATATAACTGTTTCGAAGTGTGACTTGCAGGCGGGCGTTGAGGACCGCTGTCGTTGTCGGTGTGCGAGGGCGCGTTCGTGCGCGCGGTGTAGCGCTAGAAGTTACAGCAGCAGCATCGCTCGCATCGTGTTGAGTGGGTTTTCTCCGAATTGTAGGCGGGCGGTGGTTGTCGAGAGCCCGCCGAGGGGATACGAGGAATCGGGGAGGGAGAAAGCAGTGGGAATCGTAGGTTGTTGGTAGATAACAACGGACAGCTGCTGCTGTGCTGATTGTATTCCGATATATATTCGGCCTGATTGCGTATTCCGATCAGTGTGGAGCTCAGGAGTGCGTGCTGGTGTGTTGCACAACTTGACTTGTGCAGCTTAAGTGGACGTCGTGATCCTTTGATCGTCGTGACTTTGATTTCTCCCATTTTCAGAACCCTCGAACATCATGTGCGACGAAGAAGTTGCTGCCCTCGTTGTGGACAACGGCTCCGGCATGTGCAAAGCCGGCTTCGCCGGTGACGACGCTCCCCGCGCCGTCTTCCCCTCCATCGTCGGACGTCCCCGTCATCAGGTTCGTCCCTTCGCCCCCCAAACACCGCTAATCGCGATGCCTTCAGGGAGTCATGGTCGGTATGGGACAGAAGGACTCGTACGTCGGAGACGAGGCGCAGAGCAAGCGCGGTATCCTCACCCTGAAGTACCCCATCGAGCACGGAATCGTCACCAACTGGGACGATATGGAGAAGATCTGGCACCACACCTTCTACAACGAACTCCGCGTCGCCCCGAGGAGCACCCCGTCCTCCTCACCGAGGCGCCCCTCAACCCCAAGGCGAACAGAGAAAAGATGACGCAGATCATGTTCGAGACCTTCAACACGCCCGCCATGTACGTCGCCATCCAGGCCGTCCTCTCCCTCTACGCCTCCGGCCGCACCACCGGAGTCGTCCTCGACTCCGGAGACGGAGTCACCCACACCGTCCCCATCTACGAGGGATACGCGCTCCCCCACGCCATCCTCCGTCTCGACTTGGCCGGTCCGCGATCTCACCGACTACCTGATGAAGATCCTCACTGAGCGCGGTTACTCGTTCACCACCGACCGCCGAGCGCGAGATCGTCCGCGACATCAAGGAGAAGCTCTGCTACGTCGCCCTCGACTTCGAGCAGGAGATGGCCACCGCCGCCTCCTCCTCCTCGCTCGAGAAGTCGTACGAACTTCCCGACGGCCAGGTCATCACCGTCGGAAACGAGCGCTTCCGCTGCCCCGAGGCCATGTTCCAGCCCTCGTTCTTGGGCATGGAGTCGGCCGGCATCCACGAGACCTCCTACAACAGCATCATGAAGTGCGACATCGACATCCGCAAGGACTTGTACGCCAACACCGTCCTCTCCGGAGGCACCACCATGTACCCCGGAATCGCCGACCGCATGCAGAAGGAGATCACCGCCCTCGCGCCCAGCACCATGAAGATCAAGATCATCGCTCCTCCCGAGCGCAAATACTCCGTCTGGATCGGAGGCTCCATCCTCGCCTCGCTCTCCACCTTCCAGCAGATGTGGATCAGCAAGCAGGAGTACGACGAGTCCGGACCTTCCATCGTCCACCGCAAGTGCTTCTAAGCGCTTCTTGTTTTCCATATTGTGTTTTGCTATTAAATTGGTAACGCCGTTCATTTAATAAAACTGTGTCCCACTGAAGTCGTCATTGGAGTGCAACATTCCCATTGTGGATGCAACTTTAGCAGACGTCGTTTGAATCAGACACTGAACGCCAAGAACGGGAGTGATGGGTTGAGCATTCAATCCTTCCAACGTGGAAGCAGCGAATCTGTTGTTCACGCATTTTCGAATCTAGACGCGCGCGCGAGATTCGACGAATAAATGGCGGGCCGATTCTCGTATGGAAACGTTGCGGAAATGCACAATCGCGTTTCCTTCCCTGCAACTGCGATCATTCGCTATTTTCGAAATTAGAGTTGTGAGCTGCTGTCAATGCAACGTTTTTTTCTTTGATTTCTGCACTGTGAGCATGCGTCCTTTGTGCTCGCTGTCCTCAATTGTTGTTTTCTCAATTTTCTATTCAATTTGTCTTTGTTTTCACTGATCCTGCAATCCGAAATTGTGATTTCACTAGGTTTTCTATGTTTAGCAAGTGCAATAATTAAACGCGTTATGTTTGTTGAATCTTCCCCATTTTTTGCAGTTCGCTTTCAGCAAATGGGCGCGGAATTCTGATTGCTGTATTCCTCTATATACAGTCAATTTTCACATTTTGCTGACTTCATGTCGTTTTTATTTGGTTTCTTGCGAGCGCTTTCTCACTGTCGTTGAGATTTAATATCAATGCTTAGGTGTTTGATTATTTATGTATTGAATTCTGTTCTGTTGAATTTGTCACGTTGGCGTGTATCACATTAGAATGTGCGGACTATTTTTCTCGTTTCTCCTACTATTTAGCCCATTAACCCATAAACTTATTTCTGTTATTTTAGTCAGAAACATGTCTCGTACGAACGCGTTGAGTTCAACGGACGTCAACGGTGACCGTAAGTACAGCAAAACGGAGTTCCATCTTCAATGTATTGCATTTTCAGTTTTCATCACTCCGCGAAAGCTGGGACCGGTAAAGCCGCAGTCCGGCAACAAAGCTCCATCGACTACAGATCCACTGGCAAAGAGTACCCGGAAGGCCCCAATTCTTACACCTGGTCGCTCCGGACCTATGAAAGGAATCGGAGTGAAAACTCCCGCTCACCCAAAAGCGCCGTCGTTCTCTGTTTTCACCGATAACGCATTGAAGGTATGTTAGAGTGTATTTTGCGTTTTTCATTACGTTGATTTAGTTGGATATCTCTGACGATGAAGAAGAAGACTTTGGACCTATCGAGAAGATGGGAGAAGCCGACGATCACAGTAAGCCAAAGAAGGATTGCCTTATTCATACAGTCACTTTCAGCTGATTTCTGGGAAGCGCGATTTGTGCTGAATCCGAAATACGAGAACGTCATCCTGACTGAGCCATCCAATTCAAACTCGAAGCCATCAGAACTCTTTCTCAAGTACGACATGGCCGCCATAGATGAATCTGAAGAGTTTGACCTGGACGCATTTGATCGAGAATACGCGGACATCCTCGAGAATCTTCGGGAGAACTACTGAAACTTGCCAAAACTTCTGTCTTGTGATTCTGCTCTGTATTGTACCATAATTTCTTATCATCTCATCCATCATTCCAGCCATAAATTGACCACAGAATTTCGTGGACCGCTGTTTTCCATTGATCTCTTATGATTTCTTTGATTACTTATATAACTGGAATTTCAGAGAATAACGTTTATACATCGTCGATTAACAAAACAAGAAAAGTAACAACATTTTTACAAGTTCAGTGGTGGAACAAACGAAGTCCAGTGTGCAGGAGAACCATACCGTACTCGTCGCAAGCGGCGATGATGTCCTCATCGCGAGCGGAGCCACCAGGACTCGCGACGTACTTGACTCCGAACTGCTTGGTGCAATCGATGTTGTCGCGGAAGGGGAAGAAGGCGTCAGAGCTGACGACGACTTCGGTAAGCTGCTTCAGCCACTCGCGGCGCTCCTCCTCAGTGAAAGGCTTGACGGCTTGGGTGAAATTGGCGTTCCAGGCCTCAGCGGTAATCTCTTTGCCGAGTACTCCGCTCACCATGACGTCGATCGCG
This sequence comes from Steinernema feltiae, assembly GCA_007213375.1. NCBI lineage: Eukaryota > Metazoa > Nematoda > Chromadorea > Rhabditida > Steinernematidae > Steinernema > Steinernema feltiae. Next base: position 59,241 of record MQUG01000486.1, on the reverse strand, counting down.
TTCGACTTCTCCGCGCGCTTGACCGACGCCTTCCATGGGAGACTGAGGACCTTGGGGTGCTGGCGCATCCACCAGTTGGCCGCCTTGTCACCTGCGAGGCGAGTGCAGTGGATTCTCGACTGCTGACCGGCGCCCATGCCGATAACTTGACCGCGATGAGCGTAGCACACGGAGTTTGACTGCGTGTACTTGACGGCGATCGAGGCGACGACGAGATCGTCGAGAGCGGACTGCGGAACGTTCTTGTTAGCGGAGACGACGTCCGAAAAGGTCTTCGCGGAGATGACGGCATCGTTGCGCTTCTGACGGAGATTGAGACCGTAGACGGTGCGCAGCTCGTAGTCGGAAGGCTCGTAGCTGGGATCCATCTGCAGCACCGTATAACCGCCGTTCTTCTTCTTCGAGAGGATCTCGAGCGCCTCCTTCGAGTATCCGGGCGCGATCACTCCATCGGATACTTCGCGGCTGATAATCTTCGCGGTGAGTTCGTCGCAGACATCGGAGAGCGCGAGGAAGTCGCCAAACGATGACATCCGGTCGGCTCCACGGGCGCGCGCATAAGCGGCAGCGAGCGAAGGATTCGCCTTGTCGATGGCGAGGTCGGCGACCATGCAGCATTGCTCTTCGGCATCGTTCAGCGGCTTTCCGACGGCCGCTCCGGCGGGCGAAACGTGCTTGAAGGAGGTGGCGGCTGGGAGGCCGGTCGCCTGCTTCAGTTCCTTCACCAGCTGCCACGCATTCAGCGCGTCGAGAACGTTGATGTAACCGGGTGATCCGTTCAGCACCTTCATCGGCATCTCGCAGCCGTTGGCAAAGAGTTCGGCCTTCTGCTTCTGATGCGGGTTAATACCGTAACGGAGTGATAGCGAGCGCGATCCATCACCGCCAAACAGCGAGCGCATGTAGCCGCTGATGGATTCGTCGTACTTGGCGGTATGTTCGAAGGCTTTAAGCGCCAGGAGTTGGCGGTTGACGGTGGAGACTTCGCCGGATTTGAGCTGAAAATGAAGGAAATGAGTTACAATCTATCAGACACGAATTTTCGAAATTGTAGAAGAACGTTTCGCTCTGAATCAGAGGTGAAAGAGAGTCGAATGCAACGTTTCTCAGCGCCAGAATTCAATTTTAGCCAATTCCTCACCTCATTGGCGACCTTCTCGTAGTCCTTGGGATCACAGACGATCGTCACTCTGGCGTGATTCTTCGCGGCGGCGCGGAGCAGCGTGACGCCTCCAATATCGATATTCTCGACGGCGTCCTCGACCGTGCATCCCTCCTTCGCGATGGTCTGGTCGAAGGGGTAGAGATTGCAGACGACCACGGAGATGTAGTCGAATCCGTTCTTCTCCATGTCGGCGACGTCCGATGGAATCGTGCGCGCGAGGATTCCGCCGTGCACGGCCGGGTGGAGCGTCTTCACGCGTCCGCCGAGCATCTCGGGGAACTTGGTAATGTCCGAGACATCTCTGAAATCATGAAAATTAGCACAAATTTCGTTAATTAGGCTTCCGCTCACCTGACGCTAAGTCCATTCTCTCTGAGTAGCTTGGCGGTTCCACCGGAAGCGATCAATCCGAGTTTCGCGGCGGCGAGCGAACGCGCAAACTCGACGACTCCGGTCTTGTCGGACACGCTGATGATAGCGAGCTGCTGCGCTGAAGCCATTTTCTCGTGAATGACGACGGCGAAACTGAAATCATCGGAATCAGAAATTCACAGAGGTGCGAAGACGAAAAGCGCGAAAGTGAAACTGCGATGCGCGACGCGATTTTTGCACTCGGCGGCGTCTTTTGAATCGGCGGCGGCGAAGGACGTCGCGACGCCACAAGCGAGCATGTCGTCGACATGACGAGCACGATCGCCGCGAGCTGTTTTGGTGCAGCGCTATCAGAGGCGGGCGAACGCGACGACAACGCCTTTTGAAGGGATCTTATCGCGGCGATGCATCTGTTCTCTGCACTGTCGATCAAAGTGCGGAAGCGATCGATCGGAGAGTTGCGAGTTTTCAAGGTTTTTAGGTGCAGAAAAGATCAAATTTAGGAGCGGATGCTTTGATTTGTGGTGATTATGCCGCTTGTAGTTTGATAGAATGCCAGCTTTGCATTTTCTTGGGATTGATTATCACGCCACGCAACGCTACACATAGGTTTATAGAGCGGAAAGTAAAAAAGGCGCTTTTTCGATCAGTCGGCGATGCGACAGCGTTGTGGGCTCAAAAAAGATTCAAAAATTGCGGAGAAGAGAGGTCGAGCGGACGCGTCAGCGCCGTGATCTACTGAAATAATCAACCGTGCTGTTCATTCGATCGACCGTCATTTCAAGAGGAAAGCCATGTGCTGTGAAATCGTGATCTCGCTGTGTGCAGCCTAGAAAAGGCCAATCTGCTTCCATAGTTGTAGATCAATCGATTTGTTGACACGATTGTACAAACGCAAAAACAAGTCTGATGATGAAGGAGCTGTGCCGGTGATAAGGACGAGCTGCGACAGTCTCTGTAGCTCCAGATGAACGTTAGAGGCTTCCCTTACATCTGCGCGTGTGGTCATCGTTCCACCAAGGAGGGCGTTGTCTTTCCCCTCAATCACCTGATGTCCAAGCGATGTTTCCCGAGCCCAGAGGGCGGCTGGACACAGGGCAAAAGTGTCTGATCTGACAGATCGAGCGCTCAGAGCAGAAGGCGCTTCTTCACGGGCTCTTTGACTCAATGGTTTATTCAACAGGAAACAAAACAAAGAACTACGGTAGGGAAACAACCACGCAAATGGGTAGAAACAGCCGACAAAGACCCGATTCAACGGCGACTTAACGGCGATGATGTTTTCGATTGGAATCATACCAAAGAAGCGAGAACCATTTGATTTATCTTCGTTAGTGCGCTCGACCAACACGTAGCCATCGGGAATATTCTTGCCGTTGACGACGCACGGTGCAATTTCCAGCACCCGTCTCTGCATCTCTTTGTAGGAGGGGCTTTGCCACTCATAATATTTGAAAGTAATTACATCGTTTACCTCGATGTCACTCTTCCGGAATTGCCGCGGGGAGTTAAGAGGCGCATATAGGCGCGCATATATCAATAGCACACCTGCGAAAAAAAAAAAAGACATCATGTATGCTATGAACTTCTCGTCTAATGATAACGACGCGCGAGGAAGCTTGGACGAGTACGAGCGTAGATGAACTTCGGATCGCCTTGTTGCACCGCGTACGGCGGCGTTGAAGGAGATTGCTGGATTCCGCAGCGAAGATGCGTTTCTCCAAGTCGAGCAGTTCATCCAGCCGGCCCGTTTGCAGGCAAAGCTCGAGAATCGGCTCAGAGCAGTCCACATGGTCGTCGCGGTCAAGTCACATGCGACGTTTAAATGAAAACTTTTTTCGTTTCGCATCGATTTGAATAAACTGGCATCGCATTTCCATTCAGACTCTCGTCTGCTCTGATGTCGCCTCTCGGGGTATGTTTTCATCACGCCAGAGTGACGATCGTCTTATGATGATGATGAGATTGAGACCGTAGACGGTGCGCAGCTCGTAGTCGGCAGGCTCGTAGCTGGGATCCATCTGCAGCACCGTATAACCGCCGTTCTTCTTCTTCGAGAGGATCTCGAGCGCCTCCTTCGAGTATCCGGGTGCGATCACTCCGTCGGATACTTCGCGGCTGATAATCTTCGCGGTGAGTTCGTCGCAGACATCGGAGAGTGCGAGGAAGTCGCCGAACGATCGAAGGCTTTGAGCGCCAGGAGTTTGCGGTTGACGGTGGAGACTTCGCCGGATTTGAGCTGAAAATGAAGGAAATGAGTTACAACCTATCAAACACGGATTTTCGAAATTGCAGAAGAACGTTTCGCTCTGGATCAGAGGCGAAAGAGAGTCGAAAGCAACGTTTCTCAGCGCCTGCGTCAATATTTGCCATTTCCTCACCTCATTGGCGACCTTCTCGTAGTACTTGACCGCGACGACCATGTGGACTGCTCTGAGCCGATTCTCGAGCTTTGCCTGCAAACGGGCCGGCTGGATGAACTGCTCGACTTGGAGAAACGCATCTTCACTGCGGAATCCAGCAATCTCCTTCAACGCCGCCGTACGCGGTGCAACAAGGCGATCCGAAGTTCATCTACTTCATCTACGCTGCAAGCTTCCTCGCGCGGAGTCTGCGCTCTTATGGGAAACAGTCAGAATCTGTGCGGTCACGATCGGCTGTTCTGTCGTAGTCGCTCTTGGATTGTGGGTGAATTACAAAGTAATCCCAAAAGGGAATGGACCGTCCATGCTCCCTACATTGCAAGATGGGGATCGGGTCTACATACGGCGCTACAAACGGAAAAGTGACGTCAAGGAAGGTGATATAATCTTTTTCCAATTATACAAGTGGCAAAGCACCTCTTCGAAACGGTTGTGCAAACGCGTAATCGCTGTAGGACCGGGGATCGTCAATGGCAAGAACGTTCCGGAAGGTTTTGTATGGGTCGAGGGCGATAACAAAGATAAATCAACTGACTCTCGAATCTTTGGTTCGATTCCAATCGAAAACATCACCGCCAAAATATGCTATTCGTTTGGGACGAACACCTGGTTTGAGTGAGTGAATCGGGTCTTTGTCGGCTGTTTCTACCCATTTGCGTGGTTGTTTCCCTACCGTAGTTCTTTGTTTTGTTTCCTGTTGAATAAACCATTGAGTCAAAGAGCCCGTGAAGAAGCGCCTTCTGCTCTGAGCGCTCGATCTGTCAGATCAGACACTTCTGCCCTGTGTCCTTCCGCCCTCTGGGCTCTGGAAACATCGCCTGGACATCGAGGTGATTGAGGGGAAGACAACGCCCTCCTTGGTGGAACGATGACCACACGCGCAGATGTAAGGGAAGCCTCTAACGTTCATCTGGAGCTGCAGAGACTGTCGCGCCTACATCGATCGATCTGCGAACGATGAAGCGGCTCGTCAAGAGATTTTCTGTCAACTCACGATTCGCTTTCTGTCTTCCCTGATTGTATCCGTCAATTCCACGTCGCATTCCTGTGATCCCTAACTGTTAAGCTGCTTTGCTCGTCTGCGTTTGCAAACTTAAACGCTCTGTTTTATCGAAGAGTGCATAAATGCATACAGTATCCCATTTGCAATGAAGCAAATTACTTGGAGGTAAGACCGTGGAGTTTACAGGAGCGTCCTCAGGCGGCTACAGTAGGAGTCTCCTTCTCTGTCGTTTCTGATCCGCTCCCTCGTGGCTTCAAGCGCATTCTACAGCCTACCGTAGGCTGTTTCACCATCTTATGCTCGATCATCGAGGTCATCATGTCGACGACCGACTCTCTCGGGTGAATGTAAGTCATTGCGAAGAGATCAACGGACTAAAAGCTGCGCGTACGGTTGGATTACGGTAGAAACGCTCACTTTTTGATTGTTGAATCGGAGTTCCGGCCCCACGCGGTGGAGAACGGATTTCGCCTGCTCGTCAATGTTCAACTTTGCGTAGATCTTCAGGAGCCAATTTGGAGTGACAATCCGCGAGATCATGAAGCCTTTGGAGGAGAATTCCTTGCGGAGCCACTTGGTCATGTCGCCGAACCACACGGGCGCGGAATGAGAGACGAGCACGCGTTGTCCGTTGGATTGAGGACAGTCCAGGGCGCGAACGTGGGCTTTAGCGACGTCACGGACGTCCACGACGCCGAGGCAGATCTTTGGGGCGGCGAGGAAAGTGCGAATGTCCATCATGCGGCCAATTACCTGAAAGATGAGTCACCATTGTGATATCACTACTTTGCTAAGCTTACCGTAGCGCTTCCGTGCTCCTGATCTGACAAAACAGGTCCCGTCACAAATGTTGGGTTGATTACGGTCAGCTCAAAGCGTTCATCCTCTGAATTTGACCGTAAAATCGTCTAAATTCAACCCAATTCACCTTTCAAAGAGTCCCAAAAGTCCCACGCCGCTCTCTCCGCGATTGTCTTCGACCTCGCGTAGTTCTCCACGTGTTTGTCCTCCAAATTTGTCCAGCAAGTCTCGTCGAATACAGTTTCGTCGTTCTTGTGACCGTCTAGACACCGAAATTCGCTATTTTAGACTCGAATCCTCTCAAATACCATTGATAGCAGAGCAACTGCTCGTCATGACAATCTTCTCAACCCCGGAGCACTTGGCCGCTGCGTTCAGCACATTCAGGGTGCCCTCAACGGCTACCGTAATCGTGTGCTCATCGGCAACGATCGGCCATGGCGAGGCGACGTGGAGAATGAAGGAGCATCCTTGAATTGCACTGTAACGATGACGTAGAGAGGCGACTTTTAAGAAAGCACTTACGTTGGCCAGTCGTCGGGTCGCTCCAGGTCCGCCTCGACGAGTTCCAGTCGTTCTGACGCGTCCTTCAGCGAACGAAGGGGCGCGATCTGAAAACGTCACAATACGATGTGCAAAGTACAGAGTTAGAAGGTTGACAGGTTGAAAATCATTGATTTGTGGTCAGAAATGGATGGACATATAACGACAGAATAACTCTATCTACTAAGCTTTGCTGTAGTGTAACTGGTTAGTAGCTTGACCACAAGACAAGAGGTCACAGGTTCTGTGTCGTCAGCAAGCACTTTAATTTTCTTTTTGCGGTTTTCAAAAACATCAAATTCGTCAATTCTCACCTTGTTCTGATTCTGAATGTTCCTCACTGTTCCTCGAACCGAATATCCCGCCTCCAACAGCTGCTGAACGCAATGCAACGCCACATAGCCAGACGCTCCGGTCACTAGCACCACTGACACGTTGCAAATTAGCTCATTTCCGACATATAAACCCTAAAAACGTACCTTTTTCCGCTCGTTCCATCATAATCACAGCTCGCAGCGGGCGTTCTGAAACGAAACCTCTCGCACTCTCGCTCGCAACTGATGAGATCACGGAGAACTTGTTCGGAGCGCGAAACGCCCTTTAAACCCAAGGAGCAAACCAGTTTCACTGTGTGACGATAAACTCCGAAGGAACCAGCTCGAGTGAAGCCGAGAACCGAGGAGCGCGTTGCAAATCCACGGTTTGAGATCTGGTTTTGTGCAAAAAGGAAAACAAGGTGATTTTGGGATTTGCGATGAGCAAATTTTGGACAAAAAACGCAATTTTGTGATGTTAACGTTGCGCATAAATGATTGTTTTTCGCTGCAGATATAATCAAAGTTGAAATCGAGATTGAAGGCCGAAGATATGACTGATTTAGAGATCAGAAGCTGTTGTGTTCGTGTAGCGCAATGGTAACGATGCTGGTTGCCGTGTTTTGGCTCGCAGGTTCAAACTTTTCGGCGTCATTTTTTTTTGCATGTTCGTTTTTTAATTTGAAAAACCCGTTTTTCACTTTTAAACCCAAAAAAGAAATTTTGTTTTCCGTTTTCCTTCGATAGGCTTCGGACCTGCGAGCAAAAACTTTAAAGACAGCAGCGCTACCTCTGCACCAAACACTCATCACATTGTAGTCCACAAACTGTTGATATAATCAACCACAGTACTGACCAACACTCTTTCGCTGTGCACAGAACATCACAAAACAAACAACTCAAGAAGACGCGAATCGGAAACGAAAGTTTATCGGAATCGCGACACCCGAAATGACCTTTCGATTCGAAATTACATCTTCGCCGCTCGGCGAATCGCCCGCTACTGAAGTGAACAATCTCCGACTCTCCTCCTTTTTCGCCCCATTTGCGACGCCCCCGAGGCGCGCGACCACAAACTACGATCGAAAAGAGGATGCGATTTTGGAGGAAAACACTCACATCGAGGGGAATTTGATGTTTTGACGGTGGATTGGTTGTTGTGAGGGTGAGAAACGAGGACAAGGTGAATCCGGCTTTGGAAACGCGCGATACCATGGATTGAAGGATGGAACTGCAGTTCAGCAACCGGTTGTGTGGCTGTGAGAGAGTTCAGGTGATCGAAACGTTGAGTGTAATGTTGAATAAACAGATTAGAATTGATCTGCAATGTGACAAGCGATTGTTTAGATCAAATTAACTCTTTTTTTCTTCAAAATTTAAGTTTAAGAGCGGTGAACTCAAAATTCCATGCTATTCCTCGGGTTTGAACCTATGGCCCGACGGGTGCTGGACAGGCGTGTTGACCACTACATTACAAACGACATCAACGCATAAGCGGTACTTACTGCATATATCACAACTACACATGCATGCGATTGTGTGTCCGATCCAATGCGGATATTCCCAATTATCGCGCTTATCTCATCTCAAATCTCAGATTTCCAGATTCTCCGCGCGACTTCCAATTGGAACAACAAAGAAACAAACGAATCTTTCCATTTCTTCGATGATCTTTGCTGATTCGCTGATTCACAACGTTTGTCAGCGATCGAACTCGACAATTTTAGCACTTGTGAGCCGAGTTGTTTGTTTCTGATGTCATCTAGCGAACTCGTTTCAACGAAATAACATTGAAAGAGTTCAAGGTTGCGGAGACGTGGAGGCAAACAACGGATTTATCGAGAAACAACGTCTAAATCAATAATTAAATCCCAATTAAATCAAAATCGACAGAAGAGCGGCGATCCCGAAGAGAATGAAGAAACCCACGACTGACAGAGCCACAAAAACGACCTTTCCCAGCTCCGCGTGATGCTGCGCCATCAGGCAGCCCAGATCCCGCTGATGACAGTGCATGAACTGGCCCACGACCGTCTTGTGGAGCTCTTCGTCTTCCGCGACCTTTTTTCGCAGCGCCTCCGACTCCTTCTTCGCCTCCTGGAGCTCAGCGATCAACGATCCGATGCTGTAGGAGTGAAATTTCTCAAACTCGACGAATTCGAGCTCCTTGTCCTCTAAAGAATGTTGCAAACTCTCGATTTGGTCGTTGAAGAGAGCGTAAATCAGCCTGACGCGTCCGGCTTCATCGGGGGACAAGAAATCGAGTAGATCTTGCAGGCGATCGGACGATTTTGTGACGATTTTTAAGCGCGGCGAGTCCTTGGTGGTGGGAACAAGGAAGAACACCTTCCCATCGATATTCGAAGTCATTTCTGCGATGATTTGGCTTGAAAGCAACGCTTAAATAAAGGAAAAATCTAGGATTGACACCCAGATGCAATGCTTCACACAAAAGCGATGCCCGAAGCCGATTTAAGGACAAGGGAAATCGCTAAATATCAAAATCAAGATGCCTTCAATTTCCATGCAAATCCTCGACGCCCCGGAGGACGTCCAGCGTTGGAAGGAGATCGCCGCGTACGTACCGCCAACTCCGCCGAATTACCACGAGGAACAATTCGAGTCGATCGAGAATCTGAGCGAAGACGACTTCTCGGAGGCGGACGAATCGACCGAAGCGTTCGACTCCGAATTCGCGGCCGTCGAACGCGTGGAGGAAATCGAGAAGATTTTTGCGAAAATCAGCGCTTACGTGCAGCGCGTCGTCTGCGCTCCTTTCTGTTGGTGTTTGTGAGGTGTTTTGTGGCAATAAAGCGTTGGTTTACAGCTCGAAATGTTTTTAAAAATCGGAAAAATATTCAGCGCAGATATTGCGCCCATCGACACTGATCAAAACGGTCAAAACCGTCATTTTTATTCACCTCTCCCAGTCAGGGCGGTTGCACGAGGATCGCGCAGAGCGGGCGTTGCTCCACCCCGCTTGAATTCGGATCGCGGAATGAGAGAACGCTGGCAGACGACGATTTGAGATGCTCCGGAGCTGCGACAAACTCAGATAACTCGAAATAAGCACAGAAAACAAGCACACAATATGAGAAATTACTTTTATTATCGCATCACATCACCACCACAAAGCAATGCATCACTGGAGATCGGCGACGGCGCTTCCTTCGGCGGCGAAGATCACTGAGCGGGCTGAGGCTGAGCAGCTTGACGGGCCTTGGCGATGTAGGTGTCCAACAATCCCTGCGAGTAGGCGACTCCGGCTCCGACGGCGGCGACGACGAGGAGGAAGACGAAGAATCCCATGTTGATCGGCGGAGGCTGGTTAGTAGGCTGCTGAGCTGCTGACTGACTTCATCGTCGAAATCTCCTCCTTTTATAGCCGAGATGATCGTATGCGTGACGTGTCGCGACTCATTTGAGTCTCGAATCTGCGAAAAGTGCGTTCCGGAAGAGCAAGCGACAGTGATATATACCAAACAGCACGCGCAACAGTCATGTGTCGAATAGCGCAGTGGCAAGTCGCTCGCCTATCACACAGTCGACCCGGGTTCGATGCCGAGTGAGGACCTATAGTTATCCCTGTCATACGCCCTGCTTTGATGACAATTCCTCGTTTCTGACGGTTTCTTTTTATAATGTTAACAATGAAAATTTTTAAATCGATTTCAAACAATGACGAACAATATCCGCAAGTCGCAAGCGATTTTCCTTCTTCGTCGCCGAGATCTTTGTTCGCAGTTTCGACGCGTCCACCCAAACCGTCCCGTACGTTGTTTCAACGGTTGTGGACCGATCGGTGCCCGTTATTATTTTGTACTGTATTGTGAACTGAAATAACCGAATCTTCGGTGAAAATCAAAGAAATTCAAGAATACTTACCCCACTTAATCTCTTCTGCAGTAGATCCAAATCCAACGACCCATACGGTCGCTTCCTAACTCTGTGCAACTCGGTCTCCGGTACCGGATTGAGCTCGTAGCTATTGTCATACACTGACAAGTAGCCTCGCACCGCTCCCATTCCTATGCTCTCCGCCTGTCCATGCCCGGTGACGTTGACGCCTCGCAGCACTTCCGGATGGACGCGCACCTTGTGCTGACTTCCAGCTCTGTTGATCGCGAACGGGAGACCGTAGGTGAGCTCGTGGATTCGATCGTAGGGATAAGGAGGTAACGGCATTGGCGCTGCTTCAAGAATCCGTCGATAGAAATCGAGTTGAGGGATTTTGAGTCCACGCAGCGCGTTCGAGTGATACTTCATCTCGCCGTCCACGCCCAACTTCTTCATCTCCGTGAGGATATTCCAGAAACCCTCGGTTGAGTCCTTGATTTCGTGGGAAGTGAGCACTTGTTTTGGGGCCAAGTCTGCAATGATTTTTCCAAGCTGTGAGTGATCCACACGAGTATCCAGAGGACAGTAGTGGACTTGAATCGCGAGTCTTTGGAAAGGTGCATAGACCGCCTGTACAGGGTAGTCGGGATCTGAATGTTGCCTCTGATCAGGTGCTGAAGAGCGAAATGCGCGTACCTGTGAGTAGGATTGAATTTTTGCTGTCGTTTCCCCACATTTCCAGAAAATGCACCGCATCTCCAACACGCAGTGAGGGGTGTCCGGTGATCATCACACAGGGTGTCTTGAATTCTCGGGAGAATTGTCCGTGAATGTTGCTGTAGAGCTTCAAACGTCCATTGGCAATAAGTTTCGTGTGAGTGAACGGTTCCTCTGGGATGTACACGCGTTCTTGTTTCTGTTCAGAGAGATATTCGGCGTAGATGTTCGCAAAAGCCAACGTGGAGTCAGCAACAGGAGAGACAAAGTAGATTGGGACATCAGGCGAAATTTGACCCTAAAAGCGCGACTATTTGTGACCACTTCATGAGCATTTCAGTCATACGCTGTCCATATTCGAAATAAGAATCTCAAACATATCGTAGATCGTTCCAGTCGGACACATCGGCATCAGGACGCTTCCGCCCCTCCTCAGTGTGTCCACGACGGCCCTCCCAATTTTGAGAACCTGCTCGTTCGGGCTATTGTCCCGGTTCAAGCACATCGTAGTCAACACGAGATGATCCATTCTCCGGAGATGATCCCATTGGACTTCATTCGTATGCGCTTGGCGTGCGGACGTATGCGATAAGAAGCCGATCTTCTCGTTCTCTGTAGCAATCCTCCAATTCAACGAGCCGATTGAGTATCCGCTGCCGTACGCGGAAACCTGCACGCAGCCGCCAACGGTCTAAAGTGGAAAATCTTGAAAAAGAAGTTCGAATTTGAGCTCTTACGACAGTTTGCCGGAAAGAAACGTGTCGGACGTTGCTGAGAGCGGACAGGAGATTCTTGGTGTTGTAAAACTGCTTCCATTGACGTGGATCGCTCGTAGGCGGATTCATGAATTGACTAAACTCGCTCAATGTAACTGCAAAGTGAATTTGGGCGACTTACCCCCAAACCTGCTCCTCTTTCCATTGATCATCGTTCGAGTCTGAGGTGCAGCGCTCTAGGTACTCGATCATCTCTTCCATTACAAGCTTCCCAAGCTGTACTGTAGGCTCCGTGGCGTAAACAACGCCCTGGAATCCCGTGCCTTCGGTGTAGAAAGGAAGCGCCATCAGTCCGGTCAAGTGGGAGACGAGAATTGCGTCTACCTCGTGCATCTTGACCATGTGAAGCTGAAATAAACATTTTGTAGGTATTTAAGAAGCGGACTGGACTTACCGGCGCGATTTTGACCTCGGGCATCCCATCCACAAAGCGATAATCATCCAGCTGGCGAACGGAGCTCAATCCTTCGGATTCTGTGGGAAGTTGTGCGAATCGACCGCTAAAACGACGTTTTTAGGAGTGCTTGGAGGTTTCAGCTTACTTTGGAACAACAGAGAAGGGAATGTACGACTGAAAAGAGCTGAAATCGACCATCGGGTCAATCATAATCGTCACTTTCTCGTTGGTCATCTTCAGGAGATAACATGGTCGTGAGTTTACTGGTGAGAGATTCGTCTAAATTTGCTTATTAAGCGCGTCTGAGAATCGAAAACTCACAATTTCCATGTTTCAAGGTTTCAGACTCGAAATCATATGTGAAACACCGAGGCGAATAACGAAATCGGCGATGCATCAAACAATCATGCATTGCCTTTGCTGTGGGTCTCGGCGCGAACACACTGAACTCACTGGAGAAGTTACAGTCGGTGGGGAAAACGAGAATGAAAACGAAAATTCTGTGGAATTTTCAGATTTTGGTGCTTTGAAGTGATTCTAGTGCTCGATTGTAGGTTTTCGATATTGAATTGCTTAGGAGAGGTGCTCGGAGCATTATTTGACCACCGATAGTCGAGAAATTGCTGACTATTGTGTGCTTGACTGTTTTATTTCCAGGAACTGTATGTAGCCTACAGATTTTCTGCATTCGGTAGTGTTGAGCTATTTAGTGATGACCTTCATTTGTTTTTAACCATGCATTAGGTGTAATTCACCATGTTACAAGCTAAGCCTGCAGCGAGTCTTTGTTTGGGATGCTCTAGTGTCGTTCTGAACGATCCGAAGTAGGGAGAGTCGGTATCGATGACGTCGCGTTTCATTATAACTAAACCTTCTTCCACTAACCTACCTTCGTCACTTCAGATAAAATGTCAGACTCGTCGTCAGAAGATGAGATGCCCTTGTCGGAGGACTACAAACTCGCGGCAAAGAAGAACGGAGACGTCTCACTGAAGGCAAATCCAAAGGGTAATTTAACAGAGGAAGAAGAGGCCCTTATCCTCCAAGCCATCAAGCGTGACTATCCCGAAGGCGAAGACGGTGAGGAAGTCGAAGAGCCAAAGACGTTCCAGGAGTTGGTAAGTTGATTGTTTGCTGGCGCGGTTTTCCATTTTCTAAATGCAGGGCTTGAAAGAGATTCTCGCACAAACATGCGACCGACTCGGTTGGAAGACTCCTTCAAAGATTCAAGCCGCTGCTCTGCCGTTCGCTTTCCAAGGTCGTGACATCATTGGATTGGCGGAAACTGGGTTTGTTTAGAACCTTTTTCAGGTTGTTTCATGTAATTGGACCTTGTTTAGTTCCGGTAAAACGGGTGCTTTTGCATTGCCCATCCTACAAAATCTCCTTGACACGCCCCAGAAGCTCTTCGCCCTCGTAATGACCCCAACTCGTGAATTGGCGTTCCAGATAGGAGAACAGTTTGAAGCCCTTGGATCTTCTATTGGATTAATGGTGGCAGTCATTGTTGGAGGTGTCGACATGGTCACACAAGCCATGGCCCTCGCCAAGCGTCCTCACATCATTGTCGCCACTCCTGGTCGCCTGGTCGATCATCTGGAAAATTCTAGAGGATTCAACTTGCGTTCAATCCAGTATTTGGTCATGGACGAAGCTGATCGTATCTTGAACATGGACTTCGAGGTAGAATTGAACAAAATTCTGGCGGTTCTTCCTAAGCAAAGGAAGACGTATCTCTTCTCTGCTACGATGACCAAGAAGGTGCAGAAGCTGGAACGCGCTTCTTTAAAGGATCCCGCTCGCGTTGAGGTTTCATCTAAATATCAAACCGTGGACAAGCTGAAGCAGTCGTATCTTTTTATTCCCCAGAAATACAAGGTAAGGTTTGCAAGAAAAATGCTTGGTTGCAACTGTAGTTTGCAGGAAGCTTACCTGGTTTACGTATTGAACGAGATGGCCGGCAACACGGCGATTGTTTTCTGTTCTACCTGCGCTGGGGTGATGAAGATTGCGCTTCTTTTACGACATCTCGGATTCGGCGCTGTCCCCCTTCACGGTCAAATGGGACAAACGAAACGTTTGGGCTCGCTCAACAAATTCAAGAGCAAGGTGCGCCCCATTCTCGTCTGTACTGATGTCGCCTCTCGAGGTACATTTATGCTTTTTAGAATCTTTCGAAGACGTTTATTTAGGTCTCGATATCCCACACGTTGACGCAGTCATTAATTACGATGTTCCTATCCAATCCAAAGATTACGTCCATCGTGTCGGTCGTACCGCTCGTGCTGGTCGGTCAGGTGTTTCTGTCACTTTTGTCACACAGTACGATGTCGAGGTTTACCAACGAATTGAGCATCTCATTGAGAAGAAGCTACCAACTTACGAAGTTGTTGAAAGCGATGTGATGATGCTTGTAGAGCGCGTTAACGAGGCTGAGAGAGAAGCCCGAGGTGTAAGTTGGCATTACTATCATACCGTAGTTACCTGTGAATTCAGGAACTGAAAGAAATGGAAGATACGAAGAAAGGCGGAAAGCGAAAACGCCTCGACAGCGATGATGATAATGACAACCGTTTCAAGAAGAAGATCCAAAAACAAGGTCACGGTGTGAGAATCACGAACATGGGAGGAGGCAGCCGCGACCGCGGTGACAGCGGAGGTCGTGGCGGTGGTCGTGGAGGAGGTCGGGGCGGTGGCCGCGGAAGTGGTCGCGGAGGAAGCCGAGGAGGAAGCCGAGGTGGAAGAGGCCGACGGTTCTAAGATGTCCTAACTCTTCATTGTTGTTGTTTTTGTTAAGATTGTTGTTACGTTTGAAATTGAGATGAAAAGTTGACCCCGAGACACTTACAAGCTAAAAAAATCTTCAACAAATAACAATCGACAACAAAGCAACAGATAACAACAACAACAATAACAGTCCTATCACACGCCTTCGCTTTTCTCAGAGTTTCGCTCTTCAATTTTCTTGGCAAACTTCTTGATCGCCTTTTTCAACGGTTTGTTGTGTCCATTGAGATTTCCTTCGAACAGTTTCTGGTCGATCAATTCGCATAAAAGTTCGATGAGATCCCGGACTGTGATGTTCAACGGCAACCGATCCATATAGCCTGATTGCGTCAACTGCTTGAGCGCTTTCTGTGTGACGAATAGCACGTGCTGACCCATCGTTCGTTCAGAAGGCGTCGGGAATGTTAGTTTGTTGTCGTAGATCCATTTCGTTAGGCGCGCATGATTGATTTGAGCGAGAGTATGGTAACCCGGTAGCTTGAAAATGTAGTCGAGGCATTTACGGAAGACTTCATCATCAAATTCCGTTTTGATTTTGAATGCTCGTTTCACGACATCCTTCATGGTTTTTTCATCGTTCTCGCGGTAATGATTATAGGCTTTGATCAGGTTGAATCCAATGTCTTTCCTAATAAATTCAATCAACGGTCAAGACTTATCTATCTGTAGACTTACCACTCCTGCTCAATCACCGCTTCAGTTCTCTCGAAGAACGCAGCCAACTCTGTGATTTGTTTCTTGCTCAACGCCTTCTGCCAGTTCGAATCGCGTTTGACTATGAGTTGAAGAGGATCTTGTGGGTGCATGATATCCTTGATGCGAAGGTACAACTTGTATTTCTCGTGTAAGGTCAGCTCCACGGGCGTCTCCAGCCTTTCTTGCATTCGGTTTCGTCTTGCGTGCAAGTAGAATCGAGTTCTCCTCATTTTCACACTCAATTCTTCCATGTTGCAATTGGGATCTTCGTCCAGAGCATCCTTCAATTGTTTTTCTTCTTCTGGAGTCCACGATCTGAAACGAACGAACAAATCAATTTGCCGATAACAACACATCGCCTACCTATACAGATCCGCTTGCGAAACGACTGATGGATGAAATCGTGTGCGCAAATATCGCCCCACAGAAGCGGCGCTACGATCCAACAATCCACTGCACATTCGTGGCAGAAATTTCACATCTCGAAGCCACTTTCGCTCCACGTTCCGCTCATCTTGCCGTCGCGCGAATCCGCAAATTCCAATATAATTAAACGCTTCTTCATCTTTGATGTTGTGCTCCTCCGAGAATTCTTTCCAGTTGTCCATGATCTTCTCTACCTCGGACTTTGTCATCGGTCCGGACCGTAAGCGGATACCGTGCTTCGCCAAGCGTGCGAGGTGGTGAGGCTTCAGGTCGGTGGAGACGGTGTGATGGAACGGGATGCCTTCCGGTGTGTTCATGCCGCCACCGTCCGGGAGAAGCATGACTTGACGGTTGCACGTTTTCTCATCTAATTGCTGATCCAATTGTTGGTCGATCGCTTCTTCGACTTGATCCTTCGAGTAACTGCCGAGATCTTTCACGTAGTTTAGGCGCCATTTGAAGTTGTCGTTCTTCGTGAACTCCGCCAAGTCTTCTTCTTCGGCGGCGCCACCAGCGCTAGTGCTTTCGGACTCCGAAAATCGTCGCTTTTTGCCCATCGTTCGTTCTGAAATCGTAGTTATTGTAAAACGGTCACAATTTAATTTTAAAAAATCGCGAAATTCGAAGAAACTTTTCACGGATGACCGACCACACACAGCAACATGGCGCCGTGTGTAATAATTTTCTGATGTTCGGCTCGCGGTTTTATAACAAACAAACTTGTGTGTTTGTGATACCGTAGACTCTGTTTTGAGGCCGAATCCACCGAGCTACATTGCAGACATGCCCGCGCAGTCTCCCTCCTGTTACCATCGCGAACGGTCGAAATGGAGCATCCAGATGGCGCGTGCAATCGCTGCAAACTTCCCGTCGGTCACGAGCAATGGAAAATGATCGGAGAGGTGCGTTGAAACCGCAAATGCTCCGATTGATGCGCGGATTGTAAATGACGCAAAATAATAGAAAAAGTATTTGCCGCCAGCAGGGGTCGATCCACGTGTGTCGTGCGTGTGGTCGTTTCTTTTCACGCTTGTTCCTCCAGCGGCTCCTCGCCTTTCTTCTTGATGTTGTGCTGTTTATTATTTCTCTACACCTGAGGGCGCCTTATCGACACAACAGATGACAGCTGTTCGCGTGCCGTGCTGCGAAATTTACCGCAGATTGGTGCAACAGAAAGTTTCTTGCCGGAAACGTGCGCTTTGGTGTGAATTTTTGGGCTAAATAGTGCATTTTGCGCAAAACTGATGCTAGAGGGTGAATGGTGGTCGGAGAACAAGCTATATTTACGCTATTAAAGTTATCTGACTGGTTAACAGCCTTTATGGTCATTTCCACGCTGCTGTGAGTCTGCAGCGCGCTGCTTGTGCGCCGAACCAACGATTTCAGTTTAAATCAGTCAAGAATACGATAAAACCAATCCACGAACCAAATTGACCTTTTACGTCGTTTTATTGGCTAATTTAGTCGCCAATGAGGTTGTCTGATCAATTCTCGGCCTTTCGATTTACCACTTCCGCTTCTTCGAACAGGCGCAACGGACCCACGCCCATCGACACGAATTCCTTCCTGAGCTCCGTGGGTTATAAAGATCTTCTCGGTTTCTCCAATTGTTACTCCGCGATACTCCATTTTCGAGACTGCAAGGGAGGCGAACGACTGAGTCACCATAGTCTCGGCTGAAGGTTGATCAGAAATCGGTAGTTCGGCCATCTCCATGCACAGTTTATCACTTTCAGAGGATTCCATCGCTATAGCTGAAGAAATAGATAAGAAAACTGGCTGATTATGACTTACATTCAATCTCCTTCTCACTCTCTCCTTCCGCTTCTTCGTTAGACTCATGAATCGTGTCCAACTCAAAGATGCGAGTTGAGAGCGGACTGTAGCCACCGAGTGCAGCAAAAGCGGGAGTGGTACGTCGGCGTTTCATCGCAGTGGTCTTCTTCAGCTTGAACAGATTGTTTCGCTCTGACAAGTCACCACTGGAACGAACAGGCGCAACGGACCCACGCCCATCGACACGAATTCCTTCCTGAGCTCCGTGGGTTATAAAGATCTTCTCGGTTTCTTCAATTGTTACTCCGCGATACTCCATTTTCTGAAATGAACCGGCCAATTAGTATCATGAATTGAAATGTCGCGAACAAAAGAATCCTTTTTCAATACGGCGCCGTGTGTAATAATTTTCTGATGTTCGGCTCGCGGTTTTATAACAAACAAACTTGTGTGTTTGTGATACCGTAGACTCTGTTTTGAGGCCGAATCCACCGAGCTACATTGCAGACATGCCCGCGCAGTCTCCCTCCTGTCACCATCGCGAACGGTCGAAATGGAGCATCCAGATGGCGCGTGCAATCGCTGCAAACTTCCCGTCGGTCACGAGCAATGGAAAATGATCGGAGAGGTGCGTTGAATCTTTTGTTTTCTCGCATAATCTCTGATTTAGAGTGTGTACCACACGCGCTGCATGGCTTGCGGAATCTGTAAGAAGCACTACCAAGCTGACAAGTTCACCGAACGCGGTCATATGGTAAGAATGGCTGGAATTCTCGGAGCTTGTGTAATGCGCTATCTGCTTTCAGGTGTTCTGCCACGGCTGCGACAAGAAATCCGATCAAGTTCAGGAGTTGATTGCGCAGTGGAAGCACGACGCGACCTCGAGGAAGTGTTCAATGTGCGAATCGACCGCAGCGGGCACTCGAGTGCTTCGGGCTGGAAAGGTTTACTGCGGCAATTGCTATCGTGTAAGTTGTTGTTCGATTGCTTTCGAGAATCCAAAAAAATCCGCAATACCGTAATCTAATTAATTGTCTCGCATTTCAGTGTTTCAATTGCTACATGCAAATGGGAACCGACAACTGCTACCTCCTCATCGATCGTCTCTACTGCTACAACTGCGAAACGCTCTATCGGATGCTCAAATACCAATTGTCGAAGTCAGGAAGTGGACCGCAAATGCTCCGATTGATGCGCGGATTGTAAATGACGCAAAATCATAGAAAAAGTATTTGCCGCCAGCAGGGGTCGAACCTGCGACCTTGGGCTTATTAGACCCACGCTCTAACCGACTGAGCTATGGCGGCTGCATTGTTGCTAGGAGAGGAGTCGATTATGTAATCGCACCGCCGCTCGCTGAAGCGAAAAGGTCTCAATACGCAAGTGCATGTGCAAACGTAACACGGATACTGTGTCAACTAAGAGCGATCTGTCTGTAGACTGCACTAGGAAGTTCCTTTTCGAGGCGTCTAGCGGAGCGAGATTGATTTCGACTCTTTCATATCGTCGAAATGGGCGTCTCTCCATCCACGTGTGTCGTGCGTGTGGTCGTTTCTTTTCACGCTTGTTCCTCCAGCGGCTCCTCGCCTTTCTTCTTGATGTTGTGCTGTTTATTATTTCTCTACATCTGAGGGCGCCTTATCGACACAACAGAAGACAGCTGTTCGCGTGCCGTGCTGTGAAATTTACCGCAGATTGGTGCAACAGAAAGTTTCTTGCCGGAAACGTGCGCTTTGGTATTGCAATGTGAATTTTGGGCTAAATAGTGCATTTTGCGCAAGACTGATGCTATAGGGGGTGAATGGTTGTCGGAGAACTAGCTATAATTCACGATATTAAGATTACCTGACTGATTAACAGCCTTTATGGTCATTTCCATCTTGATGTGAGCTTCTGAAGCGTGCTGCTTGTGCGCCGATCAGCGAAAATCTCGTGTGAACACCCAAAAACGTGGTTGGTGAACGGACTGTCCGCGCGCTGTCGTTTCTTATCAGTTTTTTGTTTGCTTCGTCCGTTTCTACTAGAAAGGCGCGGCTCTTATCAGTTCCTATAATCATCTCTTATGAAACGCTGGGAAACGGAAGCCTGCAAGCTTGCTTAGTCACCAGGCGCTAATCCCTTTCAGGTGCACCCGCCGTCGTCGTCCAGAGATGTGCTTTGATCTTCTGCGCTTGCGTGTCTTATTTGCGCCACAATATCGTGTTCTCTTATCTTAGATTTCATCGGAATTCGTCAAATTGCTTGTTTTTACCGTTATGAACACGAGTTTGGAGCGGTGTTGATGAATTCCGATGTCTCCGAATTACGAATTCCTCACGAAAAAGTACGAAAAATCTTTGAAAACTGTTGCCGTCTGCGAGATGACCTTGATTTTGATTTCCCTGCGCCATAAGAACTCGTTAAAACTTTGCTGATTGCTGTTCGTATTATCGCATCACCAATTTGAGTGGAGAGCAACGTGTTATCGCCCCCTTCTTTCTATTCATTGTTTGCCTACGACGATACTTCTAGGCTTTTGTTTGCATTTCTGGCACACGATTTGATCGATTTTCTGCGCTATTTCTGCTGTATCATGTTTGACTTACATAGATCATTTAGCGTTGCGCGGACGTGGACTTCGTCGTTAGGAGAAGAACTGGTTTCTAGGGGTCACAACGAGCGCGGCGGGCATTTCGCGATAGCACGTATATATAGTTAGTCAATGCGACATTTCCTCTATTACAGGTATGACGCCTATGGCCCGAGCTGGTGCAGCGACGATCAACGGCAAACACAGCTACAACAACAATAACAACAACCATGTTCGTCACCGGAAGGGCGGGAGCATCGACAGGAGCTGCTCGACCACGTCTAGCGGTGCTCCTTTTACGGAGAAACGGGCGCATCGCTGGACCGTAGATGACGTATACGAGTGGTTGGAGTACCAAGGATTCAACGATTATGCAAACGATATTGCTTATACGCACAAGGTAAGGGGAATTGAGTTAGATGCGAGTGCAATGTTGCGAGCATTGTTTGTCTGAAACAATACGAGATAGAAATGCTAGCGAAGTTTGGAAGCCAAGCGTCCATTAGCAAACGCATACCGTCGTGCTTATTTCAGACATTGTAAACGTGGGTCTGACGTGAGCTGACACCGACGTGTCAAAACGAACCTATCATTTCAAACATCTTGTACGGATTCGGTGTAATTACGATTAATTTACTCCACAGTTTTGCAGGTAGACGGTGAAACGCTACTACAACTGACTGATTCGGATCTTCGCGAGCGTCCGCTATCCATAACGTGTCTGGGAGATATCAAGCGATTATCAAGAGCAATCAGGAGACTCAAACAGGATGATATGCTACTTTGCGTCGATGCCGAAAACGGAGATATGATTCCGCTGGCGGCGGTTGATACAGTCGCTATTGCAAAGAAAAGGTCTCGTTTATTTGCTTTTGTCGACTACAACGATTCAAGCAATGATATAGTAGCGCTTCTTTCTTTCGAAGACAAATTACACAATATTCACTTTTCATGTTTTTATGACAGTGACCTTATTTTGCAATTTTTAGTAGCACTGCCGGACGCGTCATCAATAGTTTAGCCGCTAATGACGATTACGAATTCCACCGCATTCATCTCCTGACCCGGGAAGACATTATCCGCACAGTTGAAAGTCCGGACACGAAAAACAAGTCAATGCTGAAACTGGCGATCGCCTTTAGTTACTGCCTACTTTCTTTGCTCATCACCGCCTTCGTAATGGTATTAGTCCATGACCGTGTGCCTGATATGAAGACGTATCCACCCCTTCCTGACATTGTTCTCGACAATCTACCCCTTATTCCCTGGGCCTTTGAAGTCTGCGAAATCATCGCTGTTTGCATGGCTACGTTCTGGTTTGGTATCCTCTTCTTCCACAAGGAAAGGTATTTCTGAATTTTTAAAAATGTGAGTCTAACTATTTCTTTTAGAGTGGTAATTATGCGCCGAGTGTTCTCTCTGATTGGCACTGTATTCCTCCTTCGCTGCATCACTATGCTGATTACATCTCTCTCCGTTCCCGGTGTTCACTTGGAATGTCGAGCTAAGGTACGGTAGCTTTATGGTAATCCACTATTAGATTGTTTTAGAGCTATGGCTCCTTCTCAGATAAGCTGTGGCAAGCGTATCACATCTGGTCACGACTAGGAATGTCCATACAGGGAGTCCGATCGTGCGGCGATTACATGTTCAGCGGACACACTACAGCTATAACACTTCTCAATCACTTTATTACGGAATGTAAGTTTTTTTTTGCGCTACAGCTCTTTCTTATGGCCTTCTGTAGATACCCCCGAATCGTGGTATGCTTTGCACACTTTCACTTGGGTTCTGAATTTGTTCGGTGTATTCTTCATTCTCGCCGGACACGAACATTACAGTATCGACGTTTTCATTGCCTTCTACATCTCTTCGCGTATGTTTTTATACTACCACGCTTACGCCTACAATCATCCCAACTTGACTGCCACCGACTCGCGCGTCCGCCTTTGGTTCCCACTTGGATGGTATGTTACGATCTGAGAACATGGCAACCAATCCCTCCATTTAGGTTCTTCGAATCAGGCGGAAATGGTCGTGTCAAGAACGAATACGAGTTTCCCATTACGTTCGGTTGGCTATATAAACTGAAGAAAGGCTGTACCAACCGTCTGTCGCCGCCGTCATCGCCTCTACCCGAACTCGAGGACGTCATAGGGATGAAGAAGAGGAAAGCAACGAAAAAATCGAAGTAAATTGTTGGTACAAAACGGGAAAACCTTTGTTATTCTAGTGACTTTGTAAAAACTAACGAAGATATTGTTTATAATAAAATATTGTGAATGTGTAGAGTGATTTCAAGAACTAAACAAATACGGTAAGTAGGAGATAGGGATGTTATGCACTACAATTTCGAAGTAAAGCAAAGAAATCTAACTCATAATAACCCGACTGCGACCCGTAATTTGATTCACAGGGGAGGGAGCGTTACACGCGTTTCTCGGCCTTTCGATTTCCATCAGAGACTGCAAGGGAGGCGAACGACTGAGTCACCATAGTCTCGGCGGAAGGTTGATCAGAAATCGGTAGTTCGGCCATCTCCATGCACAGTTTATCACAGAGTTTTTCAGAGGATTCCATCGCTACAGCTGAAGAAATAGATAAGAAAACTGGCTAATTATGACTTACATTCAATCTCTTTCTTGATGTTATTTTCGATTTCGTTGAGCTTCATGCACCACATGACACCCAGGTACTCTTCACCAGCGGCGCTAGCAACGCCACTGTCATTGCGCTCACTCTCCCCTTCAGCTTCTTCGTTAGACTCATGAATCGTGTCCAACTCAAAGATGCGAGTCGAGAGCGGACTGTAGCCACCGAGTGCAGCAAAAGCGGGAGTGGTACGTCGGCGTTCTACGGTTAATAAACAATGCGGTGATCGGCGGTTCAACAGAGAATTGTTACCGCGAGAGAGACGGCTAGCACTAGTCACTACTGAAACACGTTTCATCGCAGTGGTCTTCTTCAGCTTGAACAGATTGTTTCGCTCTGTCAAGTCACCACTGGCAAACTGGAAAAGCACACAATAATTAATGAAACGTTTTACAGAAACGAACGTTAGGAGTGGGTCGATGGATGCCTGACTGACTGATGACACCGGGGTGTCGCGAACGGCGGTGTCCTCCATGACGGTTATGATGATTGTGGCGCCCTTCGATGGAAAGTCCACGACTATGGATGTTGAACATTGGAGGAATGTATCCACGCTAAAACGAAAGAAAATTCAAAATATTAAATCAATAGCGTAAGTGAATTCGGCGGGAAAACTACAATTGCAATATTTAACTGCAACAGTGCCACATGACAGTGTTGTAAGACACTATGCAGACATCGGACGTTCTCAAACTTGCCTGAGTAACATTTGCACGATCACACACAATCATAAGTTGCAGTTCGGTCAGCATCGAATCAGCAGCAATCTAAGCACTGTTTTCTTCACGTCAGTTTGAGATGGAAAACGAGGCGAAACAGCGCACGCGTGCAACTTTACACTATGAATTGTTGTGTGAAACGCGCAGGAGTCATTAGCGTCATAGCAATGTCTGAAATCGTTCCGACGTAGACGGTCGGATTTGAGAATTGAGACGACGTTGCAAACGTTTAATTTCGCAAATCATTTGGGTGACGGGAACACGTTCACAAATCTCATGCGCTCCTGAGTATCATTTCCGTGACTTGTAAAGATCGAATGTCGCGCTCTCGCGCTCTATATGAAATGTTGCTTCACATATCGCTTTACTCTTCTGGTACTTTTATGTATTCTCTAAGCCAGCCAGCAGCGCGCCGAGCCGAGATTCTGTCACTTCTAGTCCGCTCCAAACAGTCATGAAAACAGAAATCGCATGCTTCCGACTACAAAAATAATCAAAAGTTTGACCGGTCACGGTTCGTTCATTTTCTCAAGCTATTTGCAAATAAACTGACGTATTCCAGTGCAGCAATCAAAAAGCTCGTGCCAGAATATCAAGAAATATCCGAAAATGAGTTTTTATCGTTCATTCTGAGATGCACCGTTAATCAACTCTGCGATACGCTTGCTTCTTGATCGCCAGCACCACGCTGCTCTCTATTCGGAAATGCGTCAATTTGAACTCACACTTTTGAATCACATATGTAACACTAAAATCAATCACAAGACATCAACTTACCACGCGACACGAAGACAACGGCGACTGGAAATGGACTTCAACCCATCGATCGACGACATCCGAATGCCGAGCAGACGTGGCAAGCTGAGTGCGGTCAGGATTGTTGTCTTGAGAAGCCGCTCCGATTTCGCTGCTTCTGCTCACAGTCATCATCTCCTCCTGCAAAACAGCGATAAATCAAGAATAGACTGGCTCTGTCGCTCACCATCACCGAGTCGGTGGAGAAGCACCCCTGAGAGGAAGACGACGAAGGCTGCCGGTTCATCGTCATCAGAGCCAAACTGAAAATAATACGAAGTTAGTATCGTGAAATCGTTACGGAACGATGAGAACAATGAAGCCCGCCAGCAACTGCGATCCTAACCTCTGAGTCGGCCCGTTCTCCCATGGAGACGGCGAGAAGTAAACGTGAATGGTTGAAGAGGAGCTGCTCGTCGGAGTGGATTCCCCGAACGGCGCGATAGTAGCGGCAGCGGAAGCGGAAGTCGAATGAAAGCAACTAGGATCCATTTTTGCTGCGGCGCATAATAGAGAGGCAGCAAGGAGGGGGAAAAGAGTGCAAACAGGCTGCAGCCCAGGAGGGATAAAAGGGAATCTGGAAGGAAGTGACTTGAAGAGCTGCGCGCAAATCAAAACAATCGAAGTGCAGGCAGAAGAAGAGGCGAGCGAGCGCTGTTTTGAGTGACCGACCAGCAACGACGTTCCCTTCAGGTCTCACAACGCGCGCGCG
The DNA here is from genome assembly GCA_007213375.1 of Steinernema feltiae. NCBI lineage: Eukaryota > Metazoa > Nematoda > Chromadorea > Rhabditida > Steinernematidae > Steinernema > Steinernema feltiae. The sequence continues at coordinate 33,761 of MQUG01000486.1, read as the reverse complement.
CGCGATCCGACCAACCAGCTGAGAAGACTACTGCGCCAGGCTTGTTTGCAGCGGAACGAACGGTGCAGCGCGTGACTCCTCCGACAATCCACGAGTCGCTCGCGTCAAAAGGAATCGATGAAAGGCGATTCAACAAGCGCAGCAGCAGCAGCAGCAGCTGATCAGAGATCAACCGGACGGCGACGACGCGGAGGAGTGACCCCGATGCGCTTTGTTTGTATCTGCGCGGCGCATCCCGCATTCTCCAAACCGAGCGCTGGATATGTTGCATAATTAGTAACGCAATCGTCAGTTGATAGCTATAAATTAGGCATGTAGAAAGTACTTTCACGCGTTTTTAATGACATGTAGAGAACGACTCGTCGCTACGTGCGCTGATCTCTCGTTCCCTCTCGATTTGAACTTGTTTTGTAGTTCCGCGGCTTCTGCCCCCATAACAGAACGATTCAAACGAGACCTTAGGACTGACAACTCTGATTTCTTGGTTATTTGGTCTCCAAAAGAATAATTGCAGCGCGGATTAGCGCGACTCAACGCAGACAAACAACCGAAAATCGAGATTTGCACAACGGACCAGAGATCGGCCAGATGGCGGCGAGGGTGACGACACATGGAGTGACCGCCGTACTCGTAAACAACGGGTCTTCCCTGCGCCCACACGCACCCTTCTCGCTGCGAACGGATAGATCTGGATAGATAATCAAGAGCTTAGGGAATGCGCTGTGCTCCGAAAGGTTCGCCCCTAGCTGGCTAGCCTCGAAATACCGTAACCTGCGAGTAGAACGCACCCAAACTACCAAGAAACACATCAGACGCGTTAAACGAGTTCAATCGAGCCTGAAACAAGAGACCAAAGAGCGACCGGATGGCGCCAAGTGTGACAATACATGAAGTGACCGCCGCCTCCCTTCCTCAACTCCACCCGCCCGCTCTCCACATAATCAGTTGCAATGCGAGCGCACAATTCACGCCGGAATATCCGAGAAAATAGCCAAAAACGCGTGAAAACTGCACACTGGACACTCCTTACAAGTAGCCCGCTGAGCACGCTGACTCTATTTTGAGCGTTTCCGGAGTCACACGTGAGCAAGCGCAGCAAACATGTAAAATGGCGAAAGCCAAGAGGGCAGCAGCGAGCACTGACGCGATAAACAGAGTGATCGGCCGCGGTCGTCCACAGTCCCCCCGGACGTCCACAGTTTGCACTATCATCGAACAGCTGGCAGCGCGAGAAAGCAGAAAAACTAATAATATCCACTTCCACGGGGCGCGGAATGCAATGAACCCAAACTCTAAATCCTCAATTTGACTCCAAACAGCCCAGAGAACGAGAAAGAGCTTCATCTCCACGATCGCACCGACTTCTCGCACATCTGAGCTCACAATAACGAATTCCGGGTTTTTGTCTCCAGCGCCACTCCTCACTATCGCTAGAATGAAGCGGAAAATGTCAGTTCGAAGCAGCCAAACAACGCAGAAAACAGCCGAATATAGCGCGCGCCCAACGGTATAATTTGGAGATTAGCTTGAGGATTTCAATTTTCCGGTGGCGCGATGAGAGATGCGCGCTCGAGCAAACAAGATGCAAACGTGAAAAGTCGCTGAAGAAAATACGAAAATGAACGTTCGCGCATAGCGCAGCGAACAGCATCTCGCTCGGGACAAGAACGAGTGCGAATGATGCAGCTGGTGCAGCGCGCTGGCGGCTAGCAACCCAAAATAGCCGCAAAAACATCTGAAAAAGTCAAACTTGACGCACGCAGCCCGCGGGTCGACTCGCACTTTGTTTTTCGTCCATTTCACGACTTTAATAAATGACGCGATAGCCGCTGGACACGGAACAATCGTCAGAACTATGAGGGGACGTCAGTTTGTGATCAAACCATGCAATTTGAGGCGTTCGGATGACGACAAAGTCATGCTTCACCACAATCGCCGAATTTCGATATTTTTTGACATTTGAATGTTGAATGCTTGCGCTTCCACGTTGACTCACGGTTCCGGAACGTATCAATTTGAGCTCAGGGAGCGGAGGAAGACGCTAAATTCGTGGATGTACATCGCATATTACATGAGAGCTCGGATTTGAGCATTCCAGTGTGAATACTTACTGTGCGAACTCTTGAAGCGACAACCCTGAATTGTCAATTTTGGCGCAAAATTTTTTCAAATTTTTTAATTTACAGTTTTCCGTCTTCTTGCTCGATCGAAATCAGTTCGTTTCATACTATAAGCTCTTCCGAAAGCCAGAGAACACCTAGCATTAACTATAGGCGCCTATAGAGCAAACAAGAGTTCATCAGTAGAGCGTCTATTAGACCGTATGTACCAACCGTAATTAGAGCACTGCGTACGAACAATCAGAACATCAAGACGTTGAGAAACATCATGATGGAGCGTCGCGCGCGCCGGACATGCGGCGTTCCGGAATGTCACCGACGCACTTTGCAATTTTTCTGCCCAAATTCAACATTTTCCGCATGTTTCGCTTATCGCATCAACTTGCGATGCGCAAACAAAAACACCCCTAAAGCGAAAAAATGTCGTTTGATTTGATGATTACCGCTGTTTGCCTTCGGCGTCGGTTGTTTTGGACGATTTGGCGAGTAAACAGTGACTGGAATAGCGTGCTTTTTGCCTTTATAGTGACTGTGAAGGTTAAAAACAGTTTGTTGTCGTTTAAAATGGCTGTGTCGCGATATGAGCAGCATGGATTTGATGGTTGTTGATTGTGGGCGTGGTCGACGGTTAGTGCCGTTGTCTGTGACCCGAGAGGTCAAGGGTTTGACCCTTTTACTGTGAAAACACTTTGCTAATCAATTTGGTTACTTTTCGTGTTCTGTTTCATTCAATTTTGTAATTGTGTTCAGTAGAAATTGAGTTATTTGTTAGATGAACGAACTTCTATCGAACTGTAACACACTTGAACAGATTGCTGGTTTAGCAAAGTGTCTATCGAGTTTGTTTATCGTCTCGAGCGTGAAAGGTTCAATGTCGCCTAAAAGCAATTAATTTGCGTTTCCTGTTTTTATAGTCTAATCGGCGTTTACCGCAAACAGTCGTCTAGTCTCTGAAACGCGCCGCGTTCATCAGTAGTTTGCAAAACGCCTTTCATGTGAATCACGTCTCGTTTTTCGTGTTTCCCCTCCTTCCACGCGGCGTTCTTTCGTCTCACTGCAGTGCGGGTCGTGGGAAAGCACTTGCAGCTCGCTAGAAAAGCGAAATAATCGCGTTGTTATGCGAGAAGGCGGTCTCCGCTGTAATTGCGATTAATCGCTTCTGCTTCGCGTTGGTCAAATTCGCGGAAACGTCGTTCGCATTGAAACGTCGTTGCGCTGTTGTTATTGGACAAAGTAGAGTTTCGCGCGCTGTATTCAACGCCCTCACGTATTGTATCTTTGTTTTTCTTCCGTGTTTTCGCTGCTCCGTGCATTAATCAAAAAGCAGCTTTTCAATTACCAATTTTTGAAGTTTCCTCTCTACGTTCGCACTCTCAGATTGCCGTAAACATGGAGGAGACTACCGTGGAACTCGTGCCTCCGGCCATGATATGGGCCACGTTCCTCATGTCCATCTTTGGGGTCATCGGAAATGCGCTCATCGTCATCGCGACGATCACTTCGAAGCATCTGCAGACGCGCTGCAATATTCTGATCGCTATTTTGGCGACCACGGATTGTATAATCTGTGCGTATCTGGTAAGATTCGCTCAGATTTTGATTCGTAAGAATTTGAAAATGCAAATTTGCGTTTCGTTCGCTTGAGATAACAATGATTTGAAGAGTAGAGTCATCGATGTAAGTGTGGTACAGTGGTAACGCTGCTATCGTACTTTTGGTACCGTACTTTTGGTCACACGTTCAATGCCTCCCACGAAACATTGTTTTATTCAACGTCAAAACTCAATTTTCAGACCCAACTACGCGTGTACATGTTCGCCAAGTACTACTTTGTGCCAAACGACATCTGCTTCTTCTCCTCAATCCACGGCATTTTCGCACTCAACTTCCAGGCGGCCATGGGGCTGATTCTCGGTCTTGACCGCTTTGCAGCCGTCACATTCCCTTTCCGGTAAGCAATTTGTTCTATTTGTCGACTTTGGCGGACGGCGTGATAGGCGGTGATGTGTTTTGCATGTGGAAACAGATGTTTTAGGGGCGCGCAGGTGATTTAGCAATGTGGAGATCGGAGATTGACGCTGAAACGAGCGACAGAAGCGATGATGTGTGGTAATCGGGGCTATTTCGAAGTGTTTAGATGAGTCATTCAGTGAGAAACCCAATTTGAATAGCGCAATTGACCTTGTGGAGAAGCGGGACTAACGTGACGCAGCGAATGTACCACGAAATTAAACACAATGCGGTTTCATGCGGCATTTTGAACTCAGGGTTGTCGCGTCGAGAGTTCAGCATCATTTTGCTTGCTTGCGAAAATCACGGATTTTCATTTTCTTTTTTTTATGAAATCTGATGTTTGCAGCTTGTTCTCGAACTTGAAATTTTCACATTAAAGTTTGTTCGATTGAGCGCAAACAACAGAGAAATCACGGCAATTTTGCATTCTGCAGCAATCGCGTTCTGCCGCTAGTTGTGGGAACTCTCGAACCGATATCCCTGAACAGACAAGAGTAGTCATGAAAGCGTTTTATTTTCAAATTCGGCTTATTTCATTCAATTGCGTGCTTGATGACTGTTCGATCGATACCAAACATGCGCTGTTTCAGGTACAAATCGCAGGAATCGCACCGCTACATCACCGCAATGCTGATTCCCGCCTTCCTCTTTGCCGTCGTCTTCACTGCCATCGGCTTCTCCGCGGTCGATCACGAGGTCATCGTGCCCTTCTGCCTCCCACCCACTGCCTACAACGGAACGTCGCGCATGGTGTGGATCGCCGCGAACGTCCTCATCGTGATTCTCGTCATCCTGGTCTACAGTGTCGCGCAGTTCAAAGTCTACCGTCTGAAGAAGAACGCAATCGCCACTTCAAGTAAGCGAGCTGCAGTCTCCGTGCACTCCTAACACGCGAATTTAGTGGTCGGGAAGGATTCGGTGAACGTGCACCGGATGCAGCGCCTCCTCACCTCGCTCACAATCATCGTTCTCATTTACTCGGCCACCTGGGCGGTTACGGTATTCACTCTAGTTGCTTCACAGGTACACTCGTCGCGTTTTTCAGATTACGGTACAGGGTGGTCTTCAGGTGTGGGCGCGCGGCAAGCCGATCTACCACCTCATCGAGCAGCAACTCGGTTGGTTGGTGATCGTCAACGCCTCGAGCGCCTTTCCCGTTTACATGTGGCGCGCCGCCGAGTACCGGAGGGCCGTTCTCAGGCTTCTTCCCTTCTCCCGCCACTATGTGGAGCCCGCGCCTCAGGTGGCGACGATCCCCGTTAGGCCGATGCCGCTGAGGAGGACGGGGAGCCGTCACTTGCGTGGAAGCACCGTCGGGAGCAGCCTTGCCGATGTTCGGGTCATCCTGTGAGGGAATAAAGCTTTACAATAGAAGACCGACGCCCCAGAATCGATGAAATCCCCAAAAAACAACTTCAACATGCCGAGCCCTTCGATTTCCATGCAATTCCTCGATTCATCCATCGTTGAAGGGGAGATCGCCGCGTACGCACCGCCAACTCCGCCGAATTACCGCGAGGAACAATTCGAGTCGATCGAGAATCTGAGCGAAGACGACTTCTCGGAGGCGGACGAGATCTTTGCGAAAATCAGCGCTTATATACGTGCAGCGTGCCGTCTGCACCCCGCCGTTCTTTCTGGTGGCGTTTGTGAAAAATAATAAAGTTCACGGGGGTCTGTCGAGTGAGTCGTTCCGAGCAAAATAAACCGTAAAACCCGAGAAAAGCATCCAAACGCACTGCGCTCACAAACCGGATGGTACTTATGCCTTGAACTGCAATGTTTCGACAAGAAGAACGCTTGATGAAAAGTTTTTATGGACAGAGAATACCCATACAATATTTACACATATTCTCATAGCTGTTGAGAGGCGAGAGACGGCGGCAGAACGTTCTCGTTCCCCCTAGAATACTCCTAAACGGCGCCTGGGACGTAGGTGAGCTTCAGCTCGATCTCGGTCCTTCGCACACTGACAATCGTGAAGTAGGGTCGGTTGCCCCCGCCGCGCTTCTGGTCCGACAACGGGTGCTCCATCACGTAGCTTACGCCTTCCGCTGGCTGCTGGTAGAATCTCTTGGCGGCGGGGTTGTTCGCGAAGAAGGTCTGAAGTCGGTAGATGTCTTGACTGACGAACTTCACGCGCAATGGAGGCGGCGTCTGGTCAGCGTTGGTCCACCAGCTGAGGATGTCGCGCAGAAAGCGGATCTCGATGTTCGCCTCTTCAAACACGACAAAGTTGAATGGCTTCTGGCGGTACTTCAGTATAACGGGAAGATAGTTGTGCGACTGCGAGTGCGCAATCCACACGGTGGCAAGGCTGTTCGACTTCAGTTGACGCTCAAATAGCGGATTCAGGTCGAAGGTGGTCTTCTTCACATAGATCTTCTGGAAGCCCGTCCGAATCGAGTCAGTTATCAGCTTACCCGTTTCATGGGGCACCTCCTCGAGACGCAGCTCCGCAATCGATGAAATTTGCACATCGGAAAGGAACTTGATCAATCCCGCGCGAAAAACTGGATCGGTGAGGCTTCGGTCGTTGGGCTCCTTTGTCAGATTGAAAGCCGGAGAGTCAGCCATGTTACCGGAGACCGAGATCACAGAGACTTGAGTTCTGGCAATGTCATCATCATCGAAATCCAAGATTTTCGTCCATGGCTTGATTTCTCCTCCGCGAGAGCACTTGACGCCGGTTATGCGGACCTTCTGACCATGGACCAGAATGTTCACCTGTGCGCAGATGTAGGAGCGGAGGCGTTCATCAGCGAGTTCTGACCATTTGGAATCCTTGATCGGAGCGATGAATCGCAGTGTGTCCGTGGGAATGCAGTCGATCACCGATTTGATGAGATTCTTGTCGAGTTTCTCCATGGCGGTGGAGAGTTCTGAAAGAAACAAAACAAAATGTTATATCTAGTGAACAAAGCAATGAGCGCGAGTACGCGTAGAGACCGGAATACCGGAAAAATGGCGTGTGAAAATGACACATTTCGGCATTGATCTGGTCAATGTGACATGAAGAAAAAAAAACGAGAATTTGTGAGTCAGCCAGTGGGTAGCAAAATATGGTCTTCCCCTCGTTTATGGACTTTGAGCAAAAACCAGAATAATCAATGAGTCAGAAAACTCAAGAAAACAGACGAAATCGGATTACCGAGGTAGGAAAACATCAGGAACTGTCAAAAACAATTTGTGGAGCGAAATTGGCGATTTTTGGTCGGGAATATTCAAGTTTACATAAGAAACAAACTCCCCGCATTGAATGTGGCTTCCATAAAAATCAATCCAAGCGCAAAAATAAACAAGTGAGAAGAAAGTAGCAGAATACAAATCAGCTGCCGTCGGCAGAGCAACGTTTCCGCGTCAAAAATTGATCAATTCGAGCATGCCAGGCTCATTCAATATCAGCAAACGTTCGCGAATCCCGAGAATAATCAGTCCACGCTATCATAGCCGTGAAAATTGAATTTTCGAATGAGAATCAGCAAAACGCATTAAAAAAGCACACAATTGCGCACACAAAACGAATAAAACCTCGCTGTAACTTGGAAAGGCATCACCTGTAAACGGTGCAAAACGATAAGAATCGATCGAGCATAGAACAACTGACTTGCGGTACGGAGAGTGCACGTCTAACAACGCAACAGAGCGTCGCACACGTCAACCACTGCGTCGGCGTCCGTCCGACGTCGTCGTCGTCGGCGATAACGACGACGGTGGCCCTCGCGCATCAGCCGACCGCACGCATTAACGATTGATCGAGAAGTCCCTTTGGCGGTGACTAATTGCAGACGAATTCACGTTGGAAGCGGAGAGGAGTCGCGCCGTCGTCTCCTTAGTTACGAAAGATTGCAATCCGCGCTCGGCTTGTTTGCGCCATTCTCACGGCTGTAATTAGCTAAGAAGCTTGTCTGACGAGACGTCTGCCGAACTACAACTTCTGGACGGCGGAAAACATGTGGAATAGACGCGGAGACACATCATCAAACGCGACAGCACGATTGACGCCGGAAAAGAGGGAAACCTAGTGACTAAATAAGCAAAATCAGCGCTGAAATCAGTTTTTCATATCGCAGAAGAAGGAAGAAGCCTGAGAACGGCCCTCCGGTACTCGGCGGCGCGCCACATGTAGACGGGAAAGGCGCTCGAGGCGTTGACGATCACCAACCAACCGAGTTGCTTCTCGATGAGGTGGTAGATCGGCTTGTCGCGCGCCCACACCTGAAGACCACCCTGTACCGTAATCTGAAAGACGCGGCGAGTGTACCCGTGAAGCAACTAGAGCATCAACGACGCCCTCAAAGTCCAGAAAACACAGAAAAACAATAGAACAACTCTCAAAAGTCAAAAATGCAGCAAATCGCGTTTAGCTGCAGCGCTAAATTCTTCCATACCAATGAATCCGCGCATTAAGCGAGTAGCTAGAGCTTCTGGCGTTGACTATGAGCGCAGGTAACTGAGATAAATTAATGAAACGCTCATATCTGGGCTGTTTCTCCCATACGTGAGAGCCCAGTTGATTGGCTCCCGCTGAGAAAAAGCGCCAAAACTCCCACGTTCACGTTTCCCATTCGTTTCACACGCGAATCCTGCAAAATCCCGCAATTGCGGCCTGCAAAGCACCCGAACTGCCAAAATCAAAGCAAATAAATCAACGCGCGCGTCAAGCGCAATTCATTTCGCCGCGAAAGCGAAAATCTCGCGCCGCGGAAGAGAATTTTGGAATTTACGAATTCCACGACTGCGAGAACAAGCGGCAAGCGCGCAAAACACAAAACGATAAGATTACTCGTTTGGGAGTCGATGGCGCCGTCGAGCCTCCCGCTCTCCAGTCGCCCAAACCAGGCTGCTGGCGGACGACGACCCGAAACGCCGATAACGCCGCCCGATGCCTCTCCGCCATCACCACCAACGAGGACGAGACAACGACGACGACGATGGTCACCGAGGGCGACGTCTACGGGGACGTCGGCGGCGGCGGCAACGACGACCGAAGGACGCGACGGAGAGGAAAACGGTAAACAAGCGATCGATAAGAAAACAACGCGGTTTGTTGTATTTCGCAATGTCGCTCTCTATCGATTCGACGGATCTCGCTAGACGAGCGAGTGAGGCGCGCAGCTCTCCCCGGCACATTGGCGAACAGCGCACAAGAGAGTGCCCGAGGCGTTGGGAGATCGCGGCGCCGTTGACGACGATGGACAGCGAGAAGGAGGAAGGAAGCGGTGAAAGCAACGCCGATTAGATGCAAGTATGAGAGAATTGGATTGAAGAGTGATTTTTGACATCAGAGATTCTAGTGTGGAGCCTCGCCCGGGAGTCGATTGAGAATCTGAGCGGTGACGAATTCTCGGAGCAAACGAATCGAATGAAGCGGTCGACTCCAAATTCGTCGCTCGAATGAGTGGAAATCGCAAAAATCAGCTGATACGTGCAGCGAGTCGTCGGCGCTCCCTTCCGTTGGCCATCGTAAGGTGTTTTGTGACAATAAAGGTGTGATTAGGATCTCGAATTGACAAAAAAACTGCGCGGATATTGCGTCCAACAAAATAAAAATGAGAATTGACACCCAGAAGCAAGGCTTTACGTAAATCGATGCCTCAGCACTGGAAATCTCCAAAAATCAACTTCAAGATGCCGAGCCCTTCGATTTTCGTACAATTTCTCGATTCATCCATCGTTGGAAGGAGATCGCCGCGTACGCACCGCCGAATTATCGTGAGGAACCGCGAGGAACAACTCGAGTCGATCGAGAATCTGAGCGAAGACGACTTCTCGGCGACGAATCGACCGAAACGTTCGACTTCAAAAACGCGGCCGTCGATCGCGTTGAGGAAATCGCGAAGATTTTTGCGAAAATTAGCGCGTCTCCTCTCCTTTCTGTTGGCGTTTGTGAGGGTTTTTGTGATAAATAAAGCGTTCGATCGCCGTTCGATCGTTCAATATGGCCGAAATTAATTTGCCACGTGTAATTTCGAAAAATATGATGTCAATCTTCAAGGTGAAGAGGGTGTGTCTGAACGCTGAACGATTTTCGCAACATTTGCTCACTAAAAACGCCCATTATGGTGATAACTTATCGTACAATTGACACATGACTTGAGCATAAAAGGAAGGTGCGACAAGTGAAGCACTCATTGCATTGCCGCTGTCCACTGTGCTGTTTGTACTATTTTGTGGAACATGAACGCGATTGGCGGTACATGGGTTTTCGTCAACATTGGAAGCTGAACTTCGCTGTCTAGAGACTGTTAAAGTTAGCGCCTATTTGCCAGCTTGCCTACTTGCTGTTAGATACGTGTTGGCCTTTGGCATGAGGATGATAATTTGTCGTATTTCGATACACATGGAGCGCTTTAACTCGTGACTGATTGAACGCCGTGTTTGCTTTCAACCGCGCGTCATATTACGGCTCACATCAGCGGCATCCCACTGCTCCTTTATGATTCATCTGTACCCTTATCAGTGTGATGCGATGAATTGGATTGCTTACCTATTGTCTAGCCACTACTATTTCACAATATTTTTGTCCCTTTGGGATATTTGATTCCTTGTAACATGTATATCGTTCGACAGCGTTTCGTGCGCCTAAGTTTTAAATTAGGAAGGAATAATCGGTGTATCTTAGATGATGACTACAAAAGACATTTCCGTCAAAGACAAGATTGCCGATATATCGACGACCGGCACTCTACCAAGTATTAAAATCCCCAAATTTTGGATACATCGATTAGGTTACTTCCGAGCCTCCTGGGACCCTACAACCGAGAAGAGCAGTTTTCTGAAAATCAATCTTACTGATCTCCCTTCTATCAATGAAGAACGTTTGAAACTAGGAATTCCATCGGAAACCATTGAGGATTTCAAGAAGAGCAACATCACGAGTCACAATGAACCAATCTGGCTCCCTGAATTCTTTAAGAGGTTCATTCAGAACTTGACGGAAAGCGAAAAGAATGTTCTCAAAAAACAGGTACAAAAATAAAATCGACTTTTCTCAGTAGATTTCTTTGTAGGAGCCGATCTTTCTTACGCATAGCAAGACTCTGTCACTACTGTCTTTCTGTACGACAGACAACTGGAAATCGAGTTTCTCGATTTCAAAGGTGAACATTGAAGGTATCGAATGCATTTGCATTTTTACCAAAGAAAACCATTTGGCTAAATCCTTCCCAAATCCAGTCAAGACAGATCAAGAAAACTCACCCCCTGGAAAAAGAAGTCGCGAGGCAACTAATAATTCCACCAAACCTGGCACGGCCAACACAACCATGAAAGGCAGTGATTTGATTGGGTACTGCGGTGAGCGATATCTCACCTCAGAGGTATATTTGTTTACAACCGACGGTCAATAATTTGACAATTCAGGATGTTCCACCCTACGATGAATGCAAAAGCATCTATGACAACTATGGCGTCACCAGTATGATTTTGAAGGAGTCGCATAGCCGTACAATGAAGAAGCCACCCTCAAAACCCATTGAGATTTTGATTTTGAACGAGGTGGATGCCAGAAGTAAGTTTTTAGCTGATTTCTGAAGTTTTCAACGTACATTACAGAGGATCGCCAGATCGCCGAAATAAAAACAACGCTTAGCAGTAAGTCAACCATTCGAAAAGCGTTTTACGGCGGTACAAACCTCTTCATTTCGACCAACGAAACTGCACAAGAAATCCATAACAACGTTCCTGAAGAAGGTGTCAGTGTCAAGTTCAACCAACTCTATCTCTCTCAGACCAGAATCGACCCGGACTTCAATCGTTCACAGCAGTTTGTATTCTCCGTTTGCAAAAAATTGCGAGACATCTTTCGCACTCATCCCGACTATGTCATGAGTGCCACAAAGGTTGCAGCTGCCACTGGCAACAGCGAGCCGCTCGAACTCACGCTGTCTGGACGTAAGAGAGCGCGTGAATAAGGTTGCTTGTACACGTTGTTGTCGTCTGTACGTTGTTTACTTGTGTTGTTGATTGGTACATTGTGGATGTAATTTGTAGTAAATGTAGCTTTTATTAATCCCTCACAGAATGACCCGAACATCGGCAAGGCTGCTCCCCACTGTTCGCGGCTCCCCGTCCTCCCCAGCGGCATCGGCCTGACGGGGATCGTCGCCACCTGAGGCGCGGGCTCCACGTAGTGGCGGGAGAAGGGAAGAAGCCTGAGAACGGCCCTCCGGTACTCGGCGGCGCGCCACATGTAAACGCTCGAATGCTGAGCGAGAGCACAATTCTTGAAAACGCTATTTTTGCTGAAAAATGGTTTAGTTGCGGTATTCACTCTAGTTGCTTCACAGGTACACTCGTCGCGTCATTCAGATTACGGTACAGGGTGGTCTTCAGGTATGGGCGCGCGACAAGCCGATCTACCACCTCATCGAGCAGCAACTCGGTTGGTTGGTGATCGTCAACGCCTCGAGCGCCTTTCCCGTCTACATGTGGCGCGCCTCCGAGTACCGGAGGGCCGTTCGCATGTTTCTTCCCTCTTCGGTCTGCATGTGTGGGTGTGAACCTGGATTTCTTGCTGCAAGCAGAGTTCCCGCGCGAGTATACGACACAACTACGCAATATTGAATTATTCACACGTCTGCTCAGATGTTCAATGATACAATTTTCGTTCCTGTTTGAGCCTACGCTCTGTCTCAGTCTCAAACTGCTTCGTTTGTGAATGAATTCACCAATGAACTCTCCACTTTAAAGTACAAATCGTGCGAAAATCCCGATTTCCGCTTTGTCGCGTGTTCTTCTCATCCACTCATCTGCAAATTCAGGTTTTATGTTGCCCGAATCGTCATTTGCAGCACAGAACGTCACAGCCAGATAGTTCTGCTGTCCGTTGTTTAAAGTATTTTTCAGCAAAAACAGCGTTTTCCACGAATTCTGGTCTCTGCTCAGTGTGTCAGCTGACCGGAAAGCGTTTCCCGCCACTTCCTGCACTTTTTACGCTAAAATGCCTCATTTTGATGCCAAGTCACGAGTGTATCCCTCTGAATTTCCATCTGTTTGATATGCGGACGTGGAGGAAGCGGCGTATCAAGTGGCCGAATGGAAGAATGGAAGAAGTCGAGTTTGTGAGTGCAGAAACGTGAAAATTGACGGAAATCCTTCAAAAGCTAAACGGGAAGCCTAGAACATAGTCATTGCGACACGTTCAGAGGTCATCATGACGCAGGCGGACAATTAACTGACGGCGATTAGTGCTCTTGTTTGAAAGGACAGAATTGAGCACGAAATTTGAGTGAATTGAGGACAGAGAGTCCACAGTGCAGAGAGGTTACGATCACGATTAACGCAGTAAAACGTTTAGAAAACACAAAAAAGTTGATATTGATCAAACAAAAAATGTTCGCATTGGAGAGGAGTCGAACCTGCGACCAAGTTCATATTAGACAATAGTGTTACCTCTACACTACAAAGGCATTGGTAGTACAGATGAATATATTCATGATATCACGAAAAGACCAAAACATAGCAAACTCAAAAGATATTCTGATCTCTGGTAATCTAAATAGCAATAATCTACGCTCCGTTGCCTCCAGGAAGCACTTTTTCAACTCGCTTGATTTGTTTGGTTCAAAGTTAACATGTGCTTCCTTGTTTTGAACGCGTTAGGCCGCCATAAGCAGCTGTAAAGTCCAAAACAAGGCTGGTAATTGCTCAGTTGCTCAGTTAGGATCATTCGCTTCTCGCCTACATCATTTCCTAACGAAAATGATGTCAAAAATAAAAACTTGAACGCTTTCAACCGGCATCGAACCGATGGCCTCGGAAGTAAGAGACAAGCCTGCTAACCAATCGGCCATCAAGGCACTGTAAGCTCTGCCTCTTAGTTTCTATATAATATTCCCGGTGATTCAACCAAACTTCCCACGTTTAGGCCCGCAGCAACTCTTTTATAATGCACAATAAACAGTATAACTACACACGACGACAATTAGAGAATTCGAGAGGACGACCACCGGGTTATCGAGCATTCAGAGTTATTCAATCGACTCGAAGAGATAATTTCCGCCAACCGAAGGCGCTTCGCCGCCAAATCGCGAGTTTTCGAACGATCTGAAGTACGACGGGACGGCGAGATTCTGCGCTCGAAGACTCGGGTCGGAGCGGCCGAAGCGCATCAGGATCCGGTTGGGCGCCGCTTGTCCGATCGAGGCGCCGCAGACGAGGAGGACGACGGCGAGAAGAAGAGCTCGGGGAGACATTTTGCGATTCTGAAATGAAAATGTGAGAATTTTAAAGTTTACGGTTTGAGGATTATCGTGAATCATCGCGAAAATGACGCAAATGCAGTGGGAAACAGTCCGCCCAAGGCGGCTCGGGGCCAAATCACGGATTAAAACTCGCAAACAACAGCGCGTATGACGACGTCTTCGGGGATTAAACGGAATTTGGCGTCAGAAGCCTCAAGAACGAGAGGCAGCGCTTCTGCGAAGACGCCTCCAGACAGACCTCCAGGCGCACCTATACAGACTGGCGGAGCAAGTGAAACGCCAACTTGAAAGACGCGCGCTTTTCACTTTTCCGCGATAATCGAATTCTCCGGCGATTCTTCCTTATTCGCAACGAGCACAATTTCCTTTGTGGCGCAACGTTAGAGAGCATCGCGCACGAATTAGCACGCAAATAAACTCAATTTGAGGGTTTTTGTCGCGTGCGCGCGCAAATAAGCCGATTAAGACTTCATTCGTCTTTTGCGAATTGGCTTGATTTCCGGAACATCTCGACATCGGCTTTTGTTTCGAGTTTTCGAGAATTGCGCGTGAAAGTGGCCACTTTGTTCGAGTGTTTGTGACCGAAAAAACTCATCACAATGGAGTTATAAGCGGAATGGGTCGAATGAAAGACAGTGGCTCAGTGGTCTAGTGGTATGATTCTCGCTTTGGGTGCGAGAGGTCCCGGTTTCGATCACCGGCTGAGCCCAGAGTTTTTGTATTTCTTTACTCACCACATTTATGTTATTTATCCTGTTTTTATACGTTTTCGCAAAAAGAAGAAGCAAGAAATAACCAAAAACAGAGCAACAAAAAATTCTGGAGGTATGGGGAATCGAACCCCAGCCCTCTCGCATGCTAAGCGAGCGCTCTACCCCTGAGCTATACCCCCACACAACACACATTCGCTAGATTCAGTATAGATGACGGAGGAAACCGATCACAAACCTCAGAAACCAATTTTTGAATCCCAAAAAGCGAGACAACCGCTCGACAAGCACTTAACAAAGCTTTCGACACGACTCCGCCCCACTCTCCTCCTCCTCCATACGTTCGCGGAATGACGAAAAGTGGCGTTTTACGAGAATTTTCTCACCTTAAATACGCGCGCGCGAAGACAAGGGCGGAGAGCATCTTCGACCACCCATTCTGGTCTTCAATCACGCGGATTCGGCCCCGATTCTGATTAGTCATAGAAGCGTGGGACACACACACAGGTGATTGGGAGGTCGGAAGACAAAAGCGGGAGACAAACAATTGAATATTCCAGAGCCAAAAACCAAAAAAACGTCCGCGTTCTGCCCTCTTAATGCGTTTTCGTGTTTTCCAGGGCTTTCAGAGAAATTTGGCGACGATGGATTCGTGAATTATTAATGAGCTAAAAACTACGGTTTTTCTCACATTAGAAGAGAGCGGCGAACTGCTTGGGGCGCAGCCAGCAGGTCAACAGGATTGACGACGCGCAGCGGGCAGACAGATGAGCAGCAAGCAGACTGCCAATGTCCAGAAAAGTGGGCTATTTTAGAGCCCGCGGACATGCTAAAGGTGTTGTTTACGCTTCTCCCGATCTTCAAAGGCTGAAATTATGCAAAATCGAATCAACGTGTGTGGGAAAATTTGCATTTTTGGTGTGTTCTACTTTTCCTCTACATGTGCAACGTTTCTCAACGGAAGCAAGTTCAATTTCGACCACAATCGCAGTTGAAAGTACCAAAATCTGCATTACAGTGTGTGTGTGGGCGACAGCAACTCAATTTCTCCCAGAAGAGCTCCGCTCGCGTGCTTGTGATCTCAAAATTGGGAATTTCACGTTTTCGGTCTCCGCTGTTTACATTGCCGCTTGAGCTCCGCCGATAATAAGCGAAACACCTGCTGCCAAATGGTTTCTCAGCTTCAAATAGACGTTTATGCGAAGAGAAAATGAATTACTAATCTGTAAACAGAGCCGATTTGCCCTCTTTGTGTTCCCACGATCTTGACGCAATAAACGGAAGCAATATTTTCATCTTAATAGGGAAACGATTTGGGGAAGACTTGACTCTGTGGCTAACAATAGCTAGTGCGGAGTTAGTGCTGCTGCTGACGCGATGTTTTGAATCGCATCAGAGAAGCGGAAGGATTCCTTGGTTAGCCCACCCCGATCTGATACAATTCGATTGAGGGGTGAAACGTATTAAATCGATATGATACAACGTCTATCAGTTTCTTCAAATTGGTATTCAAATCGTGCGACATCGCCTAGGGCTACATGTAAGCTGAAGCTTACTACGAGGCCGCGCGAGGAAGAATTTGTGGATGTTGTGCTGGAATGATGCGTCACAATCGACAACTGCATTGTATCACATCGCGCAGGGAGAATTTGTGATAACACTGACAAGCGCATCAATTCGATATGATACACGCCTCACAATTTCCAAAAATCAGTTTCAATCTGTGCCGCACCTCCTAGAGCTAAACTGATGCTTATTACGAGACACAACCCACCACTCTAGGAAGAGTTTCCGAGATTGCTGACGTTGCGGTGTAACGATTATTTACAATAAACCACAAGTGCGAACGTTGTATCACATCGCACAGAGATAGTTTAATTTGATAAGAAGCGCTCATTGCTTGCGCCGGTATTCTTGGGTAATTTCGCGTTTTTACCAATTAACAAAACGCTTAGGAGCTCTCAGGGAATGTTTAAACTCCACTTAAAAAAATAAAGTTTTCTGAAGGATTTGAATCGGCCACCTGAACATGACAGTTGAGTTCGTTACCGCTGCGCTATCTGCACTCACTTTTCCAGTGCCCGTTCTGCCGTTTTATGACTCGCGACCAACTGCAGCACACCACCCGAAAAACGTAATCTTCGTGCGCAAAATTCTGAGTGACACGTGTTTGAACGCTCGAATTTGGGCAAAAAATTGAAAAACGACCTCTGTGCGCGATGATTGATCGCATAGCGTGAATTTGTTTCCACGATCGGCGTCGGAATGCGATACTCGAGAGTCAAATAATGTTGCCCTTTCGTTCGTGTGTCATCGAGAAATCCGATGACGCGACCGGAAACGTGAAATTGCGATTTTGGAGGATCGCGGGGGTTCGAGAAGACCTCTTGAGGGGAAATTGAGTCGCGAATGGTGAAACAAATGGCGATATTCTCGCCCACACACGCTGCAAAGCGGATTTTGGACGAAATGAAGCTAGAACAGAGTAGATTGGACCACACACGTCGACGATTCCGCTTTTGCAGATTTTCGTTTTTCAAAGATCTCTTCGCGCGCGCGTAAACATCATCTCGTGACTATAATTAAAGACTTTGCTCGCTTTTTGCTCCAAAATGCCAGGATATCGGAGGCAAAAACAACGCAAAGAGTTGAAGACTGAAGGTCGCCGCGCCACTCGCTCTGAAGGTGCACAGAATTCGTGGATTTCTGCGAATTCATTAAAATTAATGAGCTGTTTTCAGTTCAAACTTTAGCGATCTTTTCGATTATTGAAGTAATCTGAGCTGCGCTCCAGAACGGCCTGCCACGGGTGTACAATAGAGCTGAACTGACAAGGAGATGTGTCCCGCGAGGATCGGAGGACCAAAATTAGCGCGTTTATCGGCGGAAAACAAACGAAAACGCATAAAAACAGAAATAAAAAATATTGATTATAGCAGGAATTGAACCTTTAGCCTTTCGTGTGACAGCGTTGAGCACTACCACTGCGCCATTCGCTTATTCAATAGCCAAATGTTATTGTTGGTGTTATTTCGACGGCTCAAACTTCCAACGCGTATATCTCTGTATAGAAGTGCGCATGTACTGATAGTATTTTGGTGATTCAATCACTACCATCGACGTGTGTGGGATAAAATTTTGTGTTGAACGAAAAAAACAAACAAATTAAGGGTGTTTTCGTCGTTCTAGATCAAAACATGCTCAAAAACTACAGTAATCCGCCTTGTGTGAATCTCCTCAACTCTTTTACTCATCAAAAACCACTCAACGCGTGTGGGAAAACTCAAATTTGTCCTGTTTTCGCACATACCCTATGTTCAGTGCAACGTTTCTCAACGGAAACAACCTCTCCATCTGCTTAAATTGCGCTAATAAGAGACGCGGAAACTATGTTAATTAGTTTTACGCACGCGTAGCTCTATAATTGGGCTCTTCCAGGCCTCAATTCACTCGAAACGACCTGAATCACCAATCGCTCCTCTCGTGATCCTCCAAAATCGCAATTTTACGTTTTTCCGCTTCCAAAAACAAAACGGAGCCTCATTTCGTTGTTTTTGGGAGCCGGTGGGATTTCGCGTGCAAAACGAACAAAGAGACCAAAGTGCGCGCATTTGGGTCCAATTCGACGATGCGCGTCAGGAGATGATTCCGCTCGATTGTCCCACGATTATGCGCACAAATTGAGAGTCCAACGCGCTCAGGTTCGCGCTCCCAGAGTCATTCAATCTGTTTTTGCGCACTTTCGATTGAGCGCGTTCCTCGAAACGAATTTTCGGGACACACGGACACATGTTTACACTCGAACAGAGAGCCGCACGTGAGAGAAGTGAATTGAGGTCAGTTTTGTGACCTTTGAAGTTGGCACTTTGCATCTGCGAGCACAGAAAATTTGAAGGAATCGCGTCGAGACCGTAAACAAGGAGATGCGAGGTTGTTTCGTTGTTTTGGGGTCGATTTGGTCGAGGGACTGCATTAATAGGAGTGATTTGGAGAGTAAGAGTGACCAGAGACGCCAAGAGACGATGTTCACGCTCTCTCTGCTCTTCCAAAACACAAAATAAGTTCATCAGCGCATCTTCTCTGCTAGTGCAACGTTTCTCAACGTCAACAAGCTGACCATCTGCTGTAGTTTGGTCAAAACGGAGTCAAAACTCGCGATGACCAGTGCAGACCCATTATTTGCATGTTTTCACTCAAAATCCGCGTGTGTGGGCGCCCAGATAGCCATTTGTTTCGACAATCGCGATTCAATTTCGCCTCAAGAGGCGCTCACGCATGCTTGTGATCTCAAAATTGCCAATTTCACGTTTTTCTCTATTTTTGGCCAAAAACGAGCAAAGATTTGGCTTTTTCAACTGTATCGTGAGCTTCCGGGGCGATTGTACCTCTAAACAAACTCAAAATGGATCCAAATAGCTCAAATCCATCCGCCAAGTGAGCAAATTTGCCCTTTTGATGCGAAATCATCAACTCGAATCAAATTTGCAGCGTTTGGCGCTCTACTGACTTGATTTTCGATCACTTTGCGCCTCAATCTCCGAGCGCAATCTACCAAAAACGCAAATTATCGCTCAAAAAACGATTTTGAATTCAAATTTCGCAAATTTTGATTGTTTACTCCGATGCGCAACGCGATAATCCCCCGCAATCCCATCAAACCGCTTCGAATGCGTTCAATTTGACACATATTAGAGAGAGCTGACCGCTCTTCCTGACACGCTCTGCCACTCAAAGTCCGTTCGAGAAGAGGGCACTCGAACTGAAATTTTGAAAATTTGAATTTTTCAATCAGTTTGCTGCACTCTGCGGCGCTCTCGTTCGTCATTGCGCCAATCTCCATCCGCTTCCTCGTTTTTAGCGCCAATTAATCAAACACACACACTGTGGTGCGCAGGGCGACCAGATTGGAGGAGAAATGACGCGTCACTCACGTGCGCAGCGCGGAAGCGGGAATTAGAAATTGAGCAGCGAGCAAATCGTCATCAATCCAAGCGATTTCCGACTCTGACTCCGGTCAAAGGGGGATGATTGATCGCGTGACTTCTTTTGAATATTTCACATCGACGAACGAGGATCGAATGAGGCGAATTTGTGACGAACGAGGTGCTGCGGGAGATGACAAAGATGCGAGTTGGAGACGCCGATAATCCATTCAGACAACTCGGTTACGCGAAGCGAGCTTTGATGATCGACGTTAAGGGTGTTTTGGATGAAAATGACGAAAAATGGGTTGAGAGATTCTAAGCCACAGAAAATAAAAAAATTGGTTTCAAGAAGAACCGAACTTGCGACCTCTGGGGTCCCGAGCAAAGACACTAACCGATCAGCCATTCGCACAACGTCTAATATAACGCTCAAGTTGCATGTATGCGAAATGATAATTTTGCCCTGTGATTCATTTTCAAAGAAATCTGATGTGAAATTTGACCGAAAACGTAAAATTTGCAATTTGATAATCGAGAGAGATGGCAGATGACCTTTTTTCGGAGATATCGCGTTGCGATCAAGGGATTTTCTGAGAAACAGGCGGAAGTGCACCAATGGGACTTTATAGCTCGAGTTTCTGCGTCTAAAATGACCAAATGATCAGCTCGCTTCTAATGAGAAACGTTGCACCCGACAGGGAAATGCAGAAAACGTGAAAACCTCTGCTTTGACCACACACGTTGATTCGATATTGCAGCATTTCAAGTTTTCAAGATCCAGAGAAGCCTAAGTCCTCTCTCGTGGCCGGAGCTGAGGCTTCTGATCGCTTGGCTTCGACAGGAACACTGCGTATAGAGGGAGACAACGGAGTCACGCACTGGTCTAGACCAGAATGTCCGATCCAAGCGGCCTGGCTGACCCCTTCGCAACCAAAGTTTTCGCAAATCAATCAAAATGAAATCGAAGAGAAAAGCGATTTGCATTCGGAATGACCGCGTTGCGAGCGTGCGAAATCGGATTTGGAAGAACAAACAAGCTCGGCTGCGTCACAGGCCGCTTTCTTCGTCAAAAACAGCGCCGCAAATCCGAGTTTTCGGCGAATTCGCAAAGTTGCGGAGGATTAACGGCGCCTCCGACTGGCTTCTTCGACGCCTCCGCTTGTTTTCTCCTGTTTTTTTGGTGAAAAATCTCGGATTTCAGACACAAAATGGCCCCGAGGCCACTGGATACTCGTGTTTACATGGGAGATCGCGTCGGGACCGTAAACAAGGCACACGAAGATACAAATTTCGTTGTTTTGGAGTCGAATGACTTGAAACAGGAGTGATTTGGAGGGAAATGGGTGTTTTGCGGTGCAGAGGGAAGGGAGAACATGTTGTTCTCTAATTCGCGGAGTCGAAAGATGGGTACGGTAGAGTTGGAAGCTTTCATAAGCTGCGATTTGGGATTCGCTGCTTTTGAAGACTCAAAACTGACCTAATAACGTTAGGAAATGATGTTTACGCTCTCTCTGATCTTTGAAAACCGAAAATTTCCGAAATCGAAGCAGATTTACATTGTTTTCCTTCGTTGATGCAACGTTTCTGACCGAAAACAATCAAGATTAAGTCAAAATGGAAGCGAAAACTACCGTATTCACTTTTCAATTTAGTGCAGGTCTCTGATCCGCTTGTTTCGGAGCCAAATCCAACTTCTACGCACGGCTAGGCGACAAGATCACCAGTGATTTCACCAATCGCGACGCAAAAAAGTTTCCGTGATCCTCTCAAATCGCAAATTCACGTTTTGGTCATCCGCGCGAGTCCTATCCACACAGAAATGGCATCAAAATATCAAAACTTGGAGATGACGCGACCGCGCAAACGTCATCCGCGCGTCTTAATTACCGTCCCGAGCAAATAATGCGTTCCTGTCACGAGAAGCGGTCACCTCCCGACGCGTTATGCGTCTTTTATAGTGCAAATTGGCTCTTCGTTCCCTCTGGGATCCACAGCGAGCACTCAATTCGCAGTTTTAGGTTTCTTCCGGGATGAATGGCAGTCCCGACGCTCTTCAAAGCATCACAGGAAACGAACTGTAAAGTCGATCAAAGAAGCCTCAAACTTCTGAGGCTTTATTTTTGAATGAATAAGTGCGAAAATGTGGTATTTTAAGGTTCTTTGACGGTTGATGGTACACAGAGTCGACAATCGGCTTCAAATTTCACGTTTACTCCATCTTCAACGAGCGTATGTACACAACAGCACCAACAACAACGACAATCGACAGAATACACCCCATAGCGGGTCGAGGATCTCTCCGAACGTGAACACTCTGCTCGTCTGACTCTCTCCGCGCCGCTCCTTGCGAGCAATACGCTTCGCCTGCTTCCAATAAAAGCTTTGCGTGTACGTTCTCGTTTGTGGACACGGATCTACGGTGCCAGAGCCTTCGAGGCTCTATTTGCACGGGGTGGAGGAAGTCGCCAGCGCGATGGACACTCCGGCGGAATCGGGCACCGTGTGATCCCCTCCGTTCACAACAAATTTTGATTTTTCACTCACAACTCGCACTTCGAGCGGAGCGCAACTCTAATCTAGATGGATCAGCGGAACGCGCACTATGCGCCTTGACATATATGCCTAAACCAAGCAGCGCAGTTCACAAAATGCGTCAGCGTGAACACTCTGCTCGTCTGACTCTCTCCGCGCCGCTCCTTGCGAGCAATACGCTTCGCCTGACACACACGAGCGTTTCCGCGCGCAAGACCGAACTTCTGGGAAGTTCACTTCACCGACGACGGCGATGGTAACACTGTGTGTTCGCAAATGTCCGGCGCGCATCTGTCTGACCACCGTGTGTTACCGACTGAAATTTTGGGTTTAGAGGGCACAGTTTAAACTGGAATTTAGCTTTTTTGCGTGTTTTTGGACATTAGGCCTCGTTACATGCTACTTTCACGCTACAGTAGCCTTGCGGGTGGCCGTAAAGTGATCATAACTACAGAGAGTGTCATCGTTTCAAATTTCACGTTTACTCCATCTTCAACGAGCGTATGTACACAACAGCACCAACAACAATGAGAAAAGAAAACAAAATTGAGCGTTTTGGGGATCAAAGAGGAACATAAGAGCCGGTGAGGTCGACGTTCTCCATCAGTTTCTGCATCTGACGATTCGACTCTGTTGTGTAGTAGAGCCAGTAGAAGCAGTTGAAGAAGATGAACGCGAGCGGGAAGCTGAATTGACAGAACTTGTCAACCTGAAAGCAGAAATTGATGAAGAATGAAAGAACATAACTGATTTGGAATAAATTTAGACTGCTGAGCGTATGGCGCAGTGGTAGTGCTGCAGAATGTCAATTTTTAGTCACAAGTTCGAACCCCCTTCTCTCTAAATTTTTTGTTTTGCTCATAAACGTTGCTGTGGAGTTGGAAAACCACAAAAATAAAGTTAAAAAATGATCGGCTCCCAAAGGGATCGAACTGGCAATCTCAAAATGACAGTCGGCAGCGTTACCACTGCACTAATCAATCCGCAAATGCGTCTCCCTTCAAATTCGCCATATCGCGCCTACCTTCTCGCCAGTCCACTCCAGCGGCGCCCAGAAAAGCACCGACGATTTCCGGCGATCGAACTTGCGAAGTCTCCTAATCGACTGCGAGTTGATCGTCAGGCGGCCGCTCGGCGGACTCCGCCGGCGAATCGTCGTCACCGGAAGACCGTTGGTGTTCAGGCGACAGTCGGTCGCCGCGTTCTCCCGCAGCATCCACGGGCGTTCGGCGGAGGTGAAATTGCCGCACACAACGCCGCCGTTCTGGTATCCGTTCTGCGAATCGGCGGTCGTTTTCCGTTTGTCCCTCTGGTCGCCAGGGTCACCGTCGGGAAATCGTTTCCGCCGCTTCGACGCCTCTTTGTCGACGTGGCCGACGATCGCCAACTCGACCAGCGAGAAGAAGATGAAGCCCTGAATCAAGAGCCGATCGTTGCGGGAGCCCTAAAATGCACAAAAACTGACCATACAGGCGAATATCCACACATCCAACGCTTTCACGTAGCTCACTTTGGGAAGCGAACGAGCGACGTTACCGTACTAAACTCGATTTTGATGAAAAATGGCCAAAATTTGGATTGGAAAGAATACCTGGAAGGTCAGCGCCATGAGCGACGAAACGCCGAGCGTGATTCTCCCAGGAAGACACTTTGAGTCGAGCCAGAACGCGATCCAACTGATGAAGACGGACGCGTAGGTGGGCATGTAGAGCTGCAGGATGTAGTAGCCGTAGGTGCGCCGAAAGTAGAAGGTCGCTTTCAGTTGGTCCCATTGGCCGGCCGGGTAGTAGAACTGACTCTTCTGCCACGTGTATCTCGCCAGCTCGAAATCCGGCATTTTGCCCTGAAATGGAGGGTTGAAACGTGACTTTTACCATCGTCTTTGAATGTGTATCTCTTTGGTAGCTTTGAGCTACCGTATACGTTGGTCATTGCGTTTTGAGCTGGTTTACGGTATTTTGGAGCCAGCGCACGAATTGAGCTAGTGTAGAAAATTGGGTCCTGGGACGAATTTTGACTAGGATTATCGAAAACCATAATTTGTAGCAAAATAAAAAAATAATGCCGCTATCGGGGATCGAACTTGCCGCCTTCTGGGTAGCGTACGCTGATGCTAACCAGTCGGCCAAATAGCCTCAAATTAAATCCTCTTATGAATTGCATATATGACAACATCTCGACTTTGTAAAATTGATGTTGACTACGGTATTCAAAGTTCAGCGCACTGAATGCGCTTGCAAACGCAATCTATTGACTTTAAAATCCACAAAATCCGCTAGCAAACCAACCTGAACATCCATAATCACTCCCGTGTCGAACCAATCCAACCGCACCTTCCCCACATTGAACGAATACGACTCGAAGGTGATCGTGCAGCGTTGGACGTCCATCGGGAACGAAGTCATGTCCAACTCACAAGGCACTTCCACCTTAACGCGGTAATTCACCCAAATCGTCCCTAAATGTGCCATTTTTAGGTTACTGTAGCCTGTAATCCGCCCTACCATTCGGGTAGATGAGTAGAAATATGTTCGGAGTGGGACTTTTGTGGATGCTCGTGGATTTTGAGTTCTGGAAGCACACGTTCGGGAGCCAAATGTCGTCGATCGTACGGTGGCTGAGCGTGAGATTCGGAAGACATCTGCAAATCGATTTTCACTCAAACTTATCTCAATTCCGCATCACTCGACCCTCGAGTGGTCGCGCGAGGACACGTGCCTTATTGCAAATTACATTAATCTTTGACTTTTGCGGGAGGAGGTGAAGCGGCGGCGGCGCATTAGCGGAGGTTTTTAGGGTTATTGTTGTTGTGCATTGGCGAAAGAAGAAAGAAGTGACGTTTGGGAATTGATTTGGTCCATTGTTGGGGGGAATTTTGAGAGTAAAAACAAGTTTTAGGCGGCCACACACGATGGAAAGAGTGAGATAAGCGAACAAATTGCAGATGTTGTCTTTGGAGATATAAGCAACACTTACAGACAAAGGTTAGACGTCTGTGTGGTTGAAAGGTAAAAGCTTCTGCTTGACGCGAGAGGTCAGGGGTTCGAATCCTTTGCGTTTTATGTTTTTTGTCTTGTTTTGCACGATGAATAACGAGTTTTTCTGTGTTTTGTTGTATTAATAAGATGAAAAACAAAGCAAAACTTGAAATCGTTAAAAAATTTAATGCTCGCAGGTTGATTCGAAATTGTGGCCTTTCGCACACTAGACAGAGTGTCTACCATTTAACCATGACCCTTCTTGTCACTAAAATGTGCAAATTGAATATAACATCAACGTAAAAAACTTGAAAATTCTTCCTTTTTGCGTTGCACTTGCTAACGCACGTCCTTGACTCTTCCTCCCGTGCACCCCTAATTCGCATGCAACATTCCGTTCCTTTCCAAAGTGCAGACAGAGCACCAAACGCCCTCTGATTCAATTTTCGCTCAATTGGCCTCTCGCCTCCGCTGCGAATAGCAACAGAAATCGGTTTTTGACCGCCGAGCGCGCACGCCAAATCGAATTACCAACCCGGTGATGTTGTCGAAGGCGAGTCCCGTGTCCAGCCAGATTTGTGAGAAGAGGACGTCGGCTTGGAAACTCGCAGCGTTCTCGGAGATCCCCGACACCGCCTGGATGATCAGATCGACTTTTACGTCCACGCCGTTGGCGTTTGGCACCGATTTTGAGTCGTAGGAGGCCATCAGATGTTCGAGAACGGTCTGAAATGGGGAAATCAGCATGTTGCATGGATGGGATCAACGTGGGTGGTCGAGAATACGAATTATGTGCTCTTTAAAGGTTCCAAAACTGACAAAAAAAATTAAATTTGTTGACCGGCATCGAACCTGTCACCTCCCGCGTTTCAGACAGAGCTGTTATCCAACCAGCCAATCAGACATTGTCTTATTAGCTGCTGACTCTCGATATATAAGCGAATGGTCTGTGATTGTTGTTCTTCAGTCAAACTACCGTATACCTTAGCCAACGTGTCGTTGTTCATCGTGCAGTCGTTGGGATCATTGGTCGGCGGCGCTCTCAACGGCGCCGCCGCCGTCACCGGCTGACTCCTCGCGCCGTAGAAATTCGTCGTTTCGCGCTTTTCGCGCACTTTCTTCATCACCTAAAGTTCAAAACAATTAAAATTCCTTTTTTGCGTCTTTTTCGCCGACTGCCAAACGAAGCGCACTTCCTTCCGTTTGCGCATTTCCGGCGTCGAAAATCAAAAATCAAAATTTGCATACGTGGTCGTAGTCGTGCTCGTCGACGTAGTGCGCCTCGAAGCCCAAAAAGGCGAGCGAGAGCAGCCAGAAGCACCTTTTCATTGTTGGTGGGCTACGTTGTCGACATTGAAAGGCTGAAATTGGGGGTTTTATGGAGAGAACAAAAACTCGCGCACCCGGAAATCAATTTGGCAGCATCTTCGTGCATTTGACACGTCGTTTTGGGGATGCACGCACAGAACAGACGCGTCACCAGCGCATTTTATATTTACTTGGCAGCGTGCGTGGAGAGGAATATGAATAGTTTAGTTTGGGAGACGGCAAAACAGAAGTGCTGCTTTGATATCATTGGATTATTGCACTCATACAGACTGTGATCAAATAGCGCAGTGGTTGTAGTTTAGGCTATCATTTTTTGGGCCCTGGTTCGAATCCTCTTGGAGCCAATTGTTTTTTATTTTCGTTTTTTGGTTTCTTAGCGTTGCAAAAGCGTTTGAGCTAATTCCAAATTTAAAAAATGTTTAGCTGACAAAGGGATTCGAACCGGTGACCACAAGCGTTACAAACAAGAGTTTTACCTCTGCGCTATACAATCACAAATCAAAACAGCAATAACTCGGTGTTATCGTCGCCAAGGACATCAATTGTTCAGCGAAACAAAGGAAACATGTGGCGAACTCAACCAACAAGATTCATCAAAACATGGTTCCGAAGTAGAAACGACGAAAATCATGTTTTATTCATCTTTGGCTCTTTATTAGCTTTCTAAACCCATAAAAAGCTTCAAAGTTTAAGTAAATTTCCCCGAAGAGTGCTTCAGCACGTCAAAAAAGGGCGAAAAACTCAGAAATAGGAAGTGCGCTTTCATAACAGCGCGCATTCGTGTATTAATGCGTGCGGCGGTCGAGATGAAAATCGCGCAGAAGAAAACCCAAAAGAAGACGAAAATGTGTCAAGAAACAAACAGAAAAGTTGAATACGAGCTTCAAAGTGGCAATTTTGCGTCCAGAATTGCATTTACGCATGAATGGGTGATAATAACACCGAGTTGGCGTTACAGCACCATCAGTGTTGATGTAGCGCAGAGGTAAGATTGCTGACTGGCGAGCGTGAGGTCGAGGGTTCGATTAGCCCGGAAGTCAAATTTTTTTATGATAATATTTTGAGACAAAAACAAATTTGATGAAAACAAAATAAGAAATGTGCCGCCGGAAAGTGCATCAGAGTGCAATGATACCCAGAGCGCCCGGTGAGAGGGTATCTCCATCTCTCTCTCTGTGAGCTTGGTTCACATGAACCACAAAAATGCATTATTTTAATGGATTTTATTATATCAGATTTGCACTTGAATAGTTGAGTTTTGCTTCAAAACAGACTATTATGGCGCGCAGAAACGTTCTCATCCATAAAGGGCGCGCATTTAGCGTAGCGGTAACGCTCACGCTTCATGCCGCAGGTTTGATACCTTTTGGAGTGAAACAGATTTCTAGTTTTGGCATGTCTAGACATTACAATCACGTTTTAAAGTAAATTCCAAGCTGTACAAAGTGAAATAAAAAATGTGCTTCGAAAAGAGGATTCGAACCCGTAACCTATCTCAGGATAGTCTGCTTCGCTAACGACTGCACTATTCGCACACTGAAACCATATTGCTTCATATTAGAGTTATCATCGACCACAAAACCAGAAAGTCCAAAAATTGTTCAGAGTTCCAACTCGCTGAAACTCACTTTTCACCGCAGCCGCGACACAAATTGCGAATATTGACAATCAGTGGCGGCCGTGCGCGCGTAACAACGTTATAATCGACTTGTTTTTCCCGTCGAAATCTCAAAAACTCGAAATTTTCGGCCAAAATCAATTTCCGAACCCTTCAAAGCGCGATGCGCTGCTTTTGATGAGCTCGGCGACGTGAAATCTTCAACGTTTGCAACAAAGTGCGCGCTAATTACAACGCTTTGAGGCGACCGTGAGGCGCACGCACGGAACCTCGGCCCCTAAAACGCACACACGCAAGTTTGCTTTTGCGAGTGAGGCACTTAAGTGAGGCCCCCGGGCTGTGGCGCGTATGGGCGGAGGAACCCCGGCTCCGACTGCTCCGGCGATTATTAAAATTCGTGCGGAAAACAAACGCGCGCGCGTGATTGGCGCCAAACGAAGTACCGCCGACTGCCGTTTGCCTTCAGAAAGCGCTTTAGGACGCAAAGCGCACGCAACACGCTGACTGCAGTCGTTGGCGGGAGGCAAAACTGTTGCGATGAGGTGCAGCGATAAGGACGCAAATTGAATTTTCGTGTGAAATGCGGCCGGCGAGTTGCTGCGGCGACGACGACGAGGAGCAAAACAAAGAATGATGCGGAGATAAGACGAAAATGGATTGAGGCGGTCTGAGGGGGAAGCGGAAGCTTGTGGATTCAGGAAAGGGGCGCTTATGATGACGAAATGACGGAAAAGAGTTGAAGGAGTGGGAGAGAGGTCGTGGAAGCGCGTGATTCAATGGAAAACAGAAAATGGTGATTGAGGAAGGCGGGACGAATTCATGCCCAAATGATTACTGTAGCGAGTGGAGCCGATAGCATCAACATGTGAAAATGGCAAGTCACAACGAATGGAAATTGCATTGATTAAATGATTAAGGATTAGGATTAAATCTGAATGTCGCATTTCGAAAAACGCCACGGGACCCGAGCGATGTGTGTGGTCGCGCTGTTTTCCAACGGGGATTGCCGAGCCGCGCCATGCTAAGAAATGCGACATTCAGATTTAATCCGACAATAATACTGATCCGTGTCTTTCGTTGGACAGAGCCTGTATAGTGTAGCGGTATTGGTGCTGATCGCTAATTTTTGGTGACTGGTTCAAATCCCTCTGAAGTCAAACATTTTTTATTTTGCTCTTAACCTTATAAAAACGATTTTAAGCTAATTACAACGTTAAAAAAATTAGGGTTAAGAACAGGATCCGAACCTGTGACCAAAATCACAAAATGTCAGAACACTACCGCTGCACTATTCGAGCACCACTTTCGAGACGACAATAAATCGGTGTTATCGTCGCCGCCGCAGACTTCCATTGTCATTTTCCATTCATCCTCCCCAAATCTTGTCCTCAGACTTCAAAGTCTGCGCAAATATCATCGAAGAGTGTGCTTCAGTCGTGAAGAAAAGGACAAAAAACTCATGAAAAGGAAGTGCGCTTCGTGCACAACAGCGTCATTACAGGGATGCGTTTCGGAGAAAACGCCTATTTTCAGCAGTTTTTGACACTTTTTGGAACGCTCCATAAAGCACAGAATGTGCCACGGGGCTCAGAAACGAGGAAATGGGATAAACAGAATGAGAAAAACGCAAAAAGACCAAAAAACGTCTTTTTCTGGAAAAGACGATCGTAAACTTCCCCAAAACGAGTTAATTAAACTGCAAAGTTTGCTCGTCTCCGCAATAAAATCCTCATTTTTGTGCTTACGATAGCACTACTCGCGATTCGCTGGCTCGTCTAGTCTAATTAAGCGCATTCCAATGGTCGTGACGCATCGACAATGAAACTCTGGCCGATATTCGCCCTTGAAACTTAATTATCCGCCTACCTCGCTTTGTGGCGAGTGAAATCGCGTCTCAACAACTTCCTTGAGCTGTCTGCGACCAAAACAGACAGAAATAAAAGCAGACAGAGGCAAGAGCAGACAGAGGCAAAAGCAGACAACAATGACTACGGTAGTCTATTGCTGCAAAAGGTCAGCGATTAGAACAATTAAACCACCCAGTCTTCTGGTGTTCCACGCTACTCTCTCATTATCCTTTTTTGTCGTTTTCGCGCCAAGACGCGCAATTATTTGGACCTCCCGCAGCGCGCAATCCGTTTTGTTTTCACGTGCGTGCAAAACGCAGAAATTAGCGAGAAGAAGTGATCTTGGGACGAATTCGCTGCGGGAGCCGCGTGCAAATTACGACGAGAAGAGCGACGCTGCTGCAATGATGCGCTGACGTCACTTGAGCGGATTTCAGAAGCGCGCGCGCGGAGAATCGACGGCACGAGTTAGCCACTCAAGTAGGAGGACTACACGGAGGCGTCGCGCTCAATCTAATTACCGCCTCGGGCGGTGAGTTGATCTGGGCTTATGGGCGTGCGAAGCGATAACGTCTTTTGTTTTAGGCGAAAATGGCTTGGAGGCGTAAAAATAGCAAAAGATTTGGTTACTGAATGAGGGGGAAGAGTATTTGCATAAAGTGGATTACGGTAGCGTAGTGGGAACGCCACGCCAGAGATCAATGTTCACTTTTCACGCCTAAATATGATTTTTATCTTGAATTAGTCACGAATAACACAAGAAATAGCGATGGTTTTCAAGTCCGCCTATAGCGCAGTGGTAGCGCAATGTTGATTGTGTCAGGTGTCAGGTATTTCGCGCTGAGAGTCGCGTAGGTGAAAAATCCAATCCATCGAGTTTTAAAGGGATACGGATAAGGATTTTCTGAAATTCCGTGTACCCACTAAATCGATCCTCACGATCTCGATGATCTCGAAGTTCTGTCATAGGACACTCCAGTCTTGAGCTGTGGAACATACCGGACGCAATGGATCAAGTAGGCCGTATCAATCGATGAAATTACTTCACTGTAGCTAATTTCAGGAAGCAGAACCTGATTCGCTGTGTGAGCTGCAATATTCCTCTTCTTCGTCAACCGCCATATCAGCGTGCGTTCTCGTTCCAGCTCTCTTTTTTCCTTCTATATGTCGATTTCAGGATGGAAAATTGCATCTGCAGAAGCAAGACGAGCTGTTCGAAGGAATGAAGGACGCCGCGACGTTGCGTCTACATTGCGAATTCGAGGAAACGAATGAATTTCACATGGTAGAAAGGAAAATTTTTTGTGCAAAATCGGGAAGACTGGCTTACATGCACTGTGGCGAGGCGGCGGTGTTCTATCGAATTTCCAAATTGACGGAGGAAAGCAAGAATGATTCGACCTGTTTTGCGAGTTCCGCACACACGCGGAGACGATACCGTACGGTCCCGGACGGACTCCACAGCCTCCGCTGTCCCGCCTAGGTAGCACGCACGTGTGGACGCCAAACTCTTAGGAAGCTGTTTCAGTTCAGCCATGCGCGGATTTGGTGCCTTCGGACGTCTGTCGCGATCTGAAGACTCTCCGTTTGTGTAGAATGCATGTGGTCCAGGAATCGTGTCCTCAGACCTGTGGAATCTGCGCTGGTAGCACCGACGGAACTGGATACGGTATGATACAGTAGTAGTTGTCCTATATATAGGTTACCTTGCAATACTCTGCAGAGACAACGCCGGTGTCAACTCTCGATTACCGCAATCCCGAGACAACTACCGCTCCTGACTACGGTGGGTATTATGGTAACTGCACGATGTAATTGGCGGAAATGTCTAGATACGACTGTTGAAAATTGGACCTGGTGGCCACAGTGGACCACACGCAACTGGTGGTGGGGATCTACAGAAGGTTACTATACCGGAGGACCTGGCGACGGTGAGTTTCCACGGTTTATGACTAGTGTTGATGCAAAATTTCAGGAACTACTCCCAATTACCCAGAAGAGACGACCTGGTGGCCGCGATGGACCACACGCAACTGGTGGTGGGGTTCCACGGAGGGATACTATACCGGAAGACCTGGCGACGGTGACTTTTGACGGCTTAGACTACTGTAACTGCTTAATGTTAGGAACTACTCCCAATTACCCAGAAGAGACGACCTGGTGGCCACAGTGGACTACACGCAACTGGTGGTGGGGATCCACCATTGGATATTACACCGGAAGACCTGGTTACGGTAGGTTGATTTAGTATCGAAGTACTATAGCTGAACAATTGTAGGTTCGACGCCTAGCTACCCACAAGGATCGACCTGGTGGCCTCAATGGACCACACGCAACTGGTGGTGGGGATCCACAGAAGGTTACTATACCGGTGGACCTGGCGATGGTAGGATTTGACGGTGTAGGACTACTGTAATTAATTGCTTAATTTTAGGAACTACTCCCGGATACCCGGAAGAGACGACCTGGTGGCCGCGATGGACCACACGCAACTGGTGGTGGGGATCTACAGAAGGTTACTATACCGGAGGACCTGGCGCCGGTGAGTTTCCACGGTTTATGACTAGTGTTGATGCAAAATTTCAGGAACTACTCCCAATTACCCAGAAGAGACGACCTGGTGGCCCCGGTGGACCACACGCAACTGGTGGTGGGGTCCACGGAGGGATACTATACCGGAGACCTGGTTACGGTAATTAATACCACAACATCCCTAGCCATACGGTCTATTTAGGAACAACTCCCGGTTACGAGCCGGAATCAACCTGGTGGCCCCAATGGACAACCGGTCCCAGTTGGTGGTGGGGAACAACCCGCGATTACGACTACGATCACTCGGACGGACCTCAGACCTCCTCGAATCTTCCCGACGCATCGGAAACGGCGACAGAGGTGAAAACACGAAGCGGGCGGGGCTTGGCAAAGACCGTCCCGGAGAGCGACGTTCACGATGAGAAGCAGAGCTCCTGGTGGCCGAGCTGGCTGACCCCGAAGTGGTGGAACGGTGCAGAAAAGAAAGCCGACGCGGCTGTGAAAGATAAGAATGAGTGAATGTGCGTTGAAAGCGTTGAATAAAGCAGCAAATTGTCATTTCCGTTGAGTGCGCGCGCTGAGAATCGGTCGTCATGGATATCTTCGCGGTGATTCTCGCCTTCTCCGTTGGGTTTTCATCAATTTCGCCGTGATGAGAGTCGTTAGGTAGTGATAGGCTGTGCGACAAAGAAGCGGAAGCCTCCGGTGATTCAGGTAGAAGTGAAGAAGGAAGACGCGGAGCAGGAGAAGATCGCCGAGTATCGCCGCGAACATGGACTTCGATTCTCGCAGAATCACAATTGTTCGTAAATGGGAGAATTTGGATAAATTTTGATGTCGAAGTGTCAGGGTTGTGTGCGAGAATGATGTGATAAAGAACGTTCATGGATTTATCTGGCCGAAGTTGGTTTATCGTTTAAAATTCGGTCTTGCAACGAACAGACGTGTA